>VCJN01000547.1:0-106359 GCA_006384855.1 Tetraselmis striata | reverse complement strand
CCCCCCCCCCCCCCCCCCCCCCCCCCCCAGATTGCCCTGCAACGCTTTGCCCCGCCCCCTTCCCCCTACCGCCCTTGGACCACTCTCGGTGCAACAGAGCATGCCCGAATGGGAGGCAGTCACAGAGGTGCGCCACCACAAGACGGATACCCCCTGCTCTAGTGTATGGCGAGCGGATGGTATACCTGCCCCGGGTACCTCAAAACCTGCAGCGATGATCTTGAGATGGGACGCTGCTGCGCGGGGGTTGAGAATGCTTCGCCTACCTATTCTTGTTTAATGTTTTCATTTATATTCTTGGATGCTGCATGCGCCCCCCCCCCCCCCCCCCCCCCCCCCGAAATTTGTGGATATAGGAGAGGCTCGCGAACTGATGATCGCGGGGTTGGGGGGGGGGGGGGGGGGGGAGGAAGGGGGGGGGGGGGGGGCTGATAAAGGGTGTATCCTAGGGGAGAGGGAGGACTGGTCAGGGGTGGTGAGGGGGCCAGGCTCACCCGGCGACTGCTCGCCGTCGCGGAGGGTGGTGTCGAAGATGCGGACGTAGTTGGGGTCGTCGATGGAGTTGGGAACGTACGCCGGGCGGGCGGGCGCGTCGGCGCCGTTGCCGTTGCCGTTGCCGTTGCCTGCGGCCACGACCACCGTCGCCTGCCGGCTGGACGCGGGGACAGCGGGCCGGGCGAGCGCGCCGGCCAGGCGGGAGCGCGTCAGGCCGCGCGGGGCGGCGGCGGGGCCCAGCGTCCTCCTGACGGCGGCATTACCCGACGAGCGCCGAGAATTACTCGTAGTACTGCCGCACGCTCGTACTCGCACCGCGCCCGCGGCCGCTGCTGACGCCGCCGCCGCCATTGGAGATCTGCTCGCGAACTGAGGGAGCCGACCTCAAGGATTCGGGAGCGACGGGCTTCACGTGTATACGGAGAAGCGAGTGCGGCGCGGTGGGGGCTGGTCTGTTTCAAGGCGGAAGTGTTCTCGCGGAGGTGGCGGCGGCGGCGCGCGCTGCCGGTCGATGATGGCACCACATTAGCGTCGCTTTAGTCGCTAGTCGCAATAAAAGTGGATGCCGATGTTCTACCGCCCGTATCTCGTCGCGGCCCGCGCAGCTGCTGCGCTGGCAGCAGCTGCGACTCTGATGCGAGGTTGATGGGTTTTGGCTACACGGGGTAGAATCGGGGTACAGCTGCGAGCCTGCAAGGTCCGCTGCCTGACGATATGCCATGAAATCTCTTGTACCTGTACCCCCGGATACCTGGTAGCAGTCCTGGAAACTCTTTCACTGGCCTTTAATTAGTCGGTCTTGCAGATTGCTTCGGCAATCCGCTTCCTGACTGAACAGAGCGTAACCTATATTCAGGGCTTTCCGTGGGTAGATCCCTGCCGAAACGGGCGTCACAGAAGAGACGCTGCAAGGGTTTTACTGTCGCCGGTCCTGCTGTCCCGGACAATGCCAATGATGAAAATCAACACAACAAACTACTGGCACTCACACCCGTACTCGTGTGAATTGGAAAAGCGCAATCACTATCTATCCGTACGACTACGAGTAGCGACTACACGATCCACCAACGATCCCACCCACCCACCGCCGCATGGGCGGGCCCGACGACCGTCCTCGGCCCTCGGAATCGCGAGCCTTTCCTCCGCCTCCACCCCCGGCTGGGGATGGGGGCGGGGATCGTGCACGGGTGGCGCCTTGGTAGCCTTGGCCCCGCCCGTGCTGCCACTGCCGCGGAGGAGCATTGTGAGCTGGACACCGGCGTCCTACGTCGTTCCTGGTCCGGTCAAGTCCCCGTTCGCTGTTCTTTGAGCACCCTCTCCCTTCCTGTCCTGTCGGCGCCTCCACATCACATTCGGCCTAGTGCCGCTATTGGAGTTGCCCAGAATGTTGTGCTGGGAAGGGAGTTCTACGTTCAGCGGAAGGGGACGCGACCGAGCTGGCGGCGGATCTGGCGCTGGGCGGAACAACGCGCTGGACACCGGCGTCTTACGTCGTTGCTGGCCCGCGGTCGGCTCTCCATTCCCTACTCGTTTAGCACTTTCTCCCTTCCTGTCCTGTTGGCGCCTCCACATCACATTCGGCGCAGCGCCGCTATTGGATGAGTGGCCCGGGATGTTGTGCTGGGGAAGGCGTTCTACGTTTGGTGGAAAAGGACGCGACCGAGCTGGCGGCGGATTTGGCGTTGGGTGGCCTGCGTCTGTTGCACGCCCGTGGCGCCCCGTTCTGGGTTGGACCCCCCCACTTCCGCTCCTTGCTCGGAGACCTCTACTTCGAAGCTCCTTTATTTCCTGTCGGCGCCTTCACATCACATTCGGCCTAGTGCCGCTATTGGAGTGGCCCGGGATTGTGTGCTGGGGAGAGCGTCCCTATTGCGTGGAGCGGCGGCTGGCTGGTGTCGATGCATGGTCGGTGGCTGCCATGGCGGTTCCCGCCTCTGGTGGCCCGTAGCTGGATTTTCTTCTAGATTTCTGCATGGATTTCTTGAATTTTGCAGCTGGCTCATGTAATCATACTACGAGTAGCGACTACCATCAGTATTATCCCTACAGCCAGTTTCTTTACTGTTTTCGTCCCCGGACCAGGACTGAAATCCTTCCAGCGTCTCTACGACGGCTGATTAGGCAGCAATCCAGTTACGGAAAGCCTTGGGTAGGCCACGCTCCGTTATTATCTTCGTTTTTAAATCAGGGCTTTAACATATGCGCACTACAAACATAACTAATCGCAACTATGAAAGGTTGCCAACAAAAGAAAGACATAAGCCTGAAACCAAGGTCGAGCAGGAGGCCAAGGAGCCAAGAACCAAGGGAGAGCCAAGGGAACCACGAAGTCGCCAAGATGCCAGGAATCAAAGAGTCCACCGCCCCGGTGTAGGCCATCAGCCGCGGCGAGGACGCTTTCAGCCAGCGACCCGGGTCATAGCAACACATGCCGATGAGCGACGCGACGCAGGCGCAGGAGCACCATCACGTGCCGCGCGGGCGGCCGCGACCCCGCCAAGAACGTTGTCTGCATGTGCCATGTTGATGATGAGCAAGGAGAAACGGAGGCGCCACGCAGACAAGAGCTGGCCGATTTTTTGGCCAGTGTGTGTGTGGCTAGCTTTCGCGAGCTCCACCAAGAAGGCCTCAGCGTGCGGGGCCAGCGAGCCGAACTCGGAAACGGCGAAAGGAACAAAGCGAAAGCTCTGTTATAGTCATCAAGCAAATTGCCGAAGCATTCTGCAAGACTAACTGAAGGCCAGTAATGGAATTTCCAGCACTATACATTTCCCTACATCCAGTACAGCGACTACCGGTAGCTTCCCCTTTATTGGCTACATGAGCTGCAAAAGGCGATCAAGAAGCCGCCCGAATAGGCAATAGGAAACATCCGCTACATCAGTTGCGAGGTGGAAGCAACACCAGAAGAGGGTGCGGAATGAGCACGGGCAAACGCATTAGACTTGGCCGTCTGCACCAGAGGTGCTCCTTTCCCGGGAATACCTATTTGAGGTGTCGGGAATTCCCGGGAATTCCCGGGAATTATTCCCGTTTTCCTAGGAATTCCCTGGAATCGGGAATTCGCGGCTGTAATTTATAATTAATGTACCGGTTGCGCTACGTGGCACTCTATCCGGGCGCGACTATCACAAACCCAGCGAACACGAGTCCAGCAGGCTGTCGGGCGCGTGCCCGCCAGCGGCCGTCAAGTGAGGGATGCAGCGACTGCCTTATCAAACTGTCACCATGTCAGCCGTCTCTCGACCCCCTACCGCACATGCATGCTTGCAGCCTGCGGGCGGACGGCTGTCATTCTACAAGCTGTCAGCAGGGCTGTTCAGCCCGGCCAAGGGGCACTGAGGGCCGGAGGCTTGACGACTGCCCGAGTCCGGGACAGATACCGTTACCCCACCGTCATCCCTTCCGACCAGCAGCCGGGCCAGCCGGCCGCTTGCGCATCCGCCCCGCGCCACCCCGCCCTGGCCCGGCCCCGGCCGGCATTACAGCCTGCTCTGCTCGACTGCTCCACCTGCATGCGCTCTCCATTACTGCGCTAGCCACATTAGTGCTCACGGGATAAATATGTTTTAAAAGGACATTCCTACGTGCCTGGGAAATGCAAAAAAACCTGCATCACATTGACGGCCTTGGCCCCTGAGCCGGTACAGAGTGCCGGTACCCAGGAATTCCCTAGGGATTCCCGGGAATTCCGGGAATTCCCTATTATTTTTTGGCGATCGGCGGGAATTCCTAGGGAATTTCCCGTTTTCCCATTTTCCCGGGAATTCCCTAGGCACATCTGGTCTGCACTCCGGCAGCTTCACCTTTATTTATGTCCAGTGCCTGTACAGGCCCTGATACATAATCCTTACAAGCTGTCAAGCAGTAGGCGCTTAGCCGGTGCCTGTGTATATATTCGTTTAGGGTTTAGGGTTTATATTCGTAGTAACGAGTCTACCTGTACGGTACGGGTTACGGGTACCTCGTATCGTCGCTACAGTCGTACGGAAAACGGTGTATACTTGTACCGCACTCGTGTCAATACAACACGGCGACTTTCGGCGACTACCTGTACTTCTGCGGGACACTTGTCGCGCCGACACCGTCAGACGTCAGACCTCATTCCCGCCAGAGCAATCGCAGGCAGTAATACCAGTCCTATAATCCTTAGTACCCCGTCTTAAGCGACCATCTAAACACCGCCAGGCTTGTGTCCCTCTTTTGCTGGCAACCTTTAATTAATACACGAGCTAGCAGCAGAAGGCGATATCGGAAATCACCAACCTGGCAACCTTTCATAGTTGCTGTTAGTTCTGTTTGTAGTGCGCTTTTGTGAAAGCCCTTATGTAATAAAAATCTAAACACCGCCTATCCGAGACACCGCCTGTTACGATATTGTGAATGGGCGCTCCAGGAACAGGACCGTACGAGCAGCGACCCTGTCCATATATCAGGTCCTCTTCGCGTACGTCGGGCCGTCCGAGCAGAGGAGGGTCTGGCTAAGACGACCCTCCGGACGGCGCTGTTACCGTTGTCTCATTGTCACCTACTGCCGGCGTAGGGAGCGCAGCGAAGATGGATTGGCGCGATTGGCGCTGTCTCCAGGCAGCGACACCGCTGCTGCTGCTGCTGGTTGTGCTGATCCAGGTGTGCGGCCCGCAGCCGGCGAGAGCCCAGCAGGTAGACCGTAGCAGAAATAACAACGGAACAATTCCGTGCTATCTTCGGGACAATGCCCCCGCCACTGGCGACGGGTGCATGGCCTGCTGGGTGACCGACCTCGGAGTCGGCGGCCCGCCCTCCCTGCTCCAACAGTGCCCGCCGGGGATGAGCCTCACCTTCACGCGGGCACTACCTGCCGATGGCCTCGAGGCGGCCCTGGGCTACGAGGCCCGGTACCGGCTGCAGGTGGCTCCCGACTTCCAGGTGCTGCCAAACACAGCGAGCGCGCGCAGCGCGCAAACTTGGGACATCCCTCATGCCAACCTCCACGTCCGCTCCGGCCCAGCCGCGGACGCCTGCAGCCCCTTCGCGGTGGAGGCCGCCCTGGGCGGGAACGAGTGGACGGCGGTCGACACGGAGGCCCTCGCGAGCCATCTTAGCATCACACGCGTGGCGGCCTTCAGCGGCGTTGTGTCGCTGCCGCCCGGACGGTCGACGGTGTTGGCCCACGCGCGCTTTTTCGCTCGACGAGCCGGCGGTCACGTGATGCGCTATGACGTTGCCGCCGGCGGGCGCCGCGAGGTGGCGGCGGCGGCGGCGGCAAGGCGCTGCTATCTGGACGCCTCCGGCGCCGAGGACCCCGCCTGCGCGCTTTGCTGGACCACCGACTCCGCGGGCGCCTCCCAGCTGGCGGCCTGCCCGCCCGGTATCGCGCTCGAGCTGGAGCCGCCGCCGGAAGGTGCCGCCGAGGGCCCGCCCCCACGGCTGTGCCCCTCCGCCCCTTTCTTCCCCCTTTCTTTGCATACTTCCGTGGTCTTCCAGAATGTCCAAGATGGAGGATGTGTGTGTGTGTTGGGGGGGGGGGGGGGGGGGGGGGACCTGTGAGATGTGTATATTTACAAATAGATAAATGAATATGAGATACGCAGGGCTACGAATTTTATAAAATATACATTGAAATACATTTATGGATGCTGAAACGTGCGCAAGGCATACCGATGTGTGTGTGTGTGTGTGTGTGTGTGTGTGTGTGTGTGTGTGTGTGTGTGCTATTACACACAGTATGCCCGTATTAATAATCTTGGGTTTGCTACGCATCAACCCTCTGCAAAACTCTACATTTATCTCAAAATACACCACAAATATAGCACGGAGTACGAGCCTCCGACTCGATGATGCAAAGCAGAGATTTGCTTATGTTTGCGACCCACACCCCCCCGTTAACGATTGCTGCAGTTAATGCTAGTAACAAGCACTCACACCTGACCCTTGGCACAGGCTGCCCTCCATGGCACATTGCTCGAGGACTGAGGGACTCCCCCCCCCCCTTCCCCTCTGGGCCCTCTTAATGCCTATGGCTCACCAGACCTGGAGGCGGGAGTGCAGTTTTCGCTGCGCTACACGCTGCGCCTGGGCTCCGCGCAGGCCGCCGCGTTGGTCCCCAGCCCCGCGCACGACGGCACCCTGCATGACGTGTCGCACTCCAACCTGCACTCCTGCGCAGTGGCCAACCTTGGCCCTCTGGGTTGCACGCCCTTTGTGGGCGTCACGCCCCGGCTGGTCACCGAGTCGCCCGCGCTGCAGGCAGCTCTGGACGGCCTGGGCGAGGCACGCTTTGTGGGCGCCCTGTCGCTGCCGCCGGGCGAGCACACCCTCATCGCGCACCTGCGCTTCACCATGCTGGACGACAGCGTGCCCGACCCCGCCACCAGCTGCGGCGGCCGCGCCTGCCTCAAGACCTACGACGTCGCCGCCGGCGTGCGCCGCACCGTCCGGCCGCCGGCGCAGGAGCCGAGCGGCGGCGGATCCACCCAGCAGGGCGGCCTCTGCTACCTGGACGACCCTGCGCGCGACGCCCCCGCATGCGCGCTCTGCTGGACAACCGATCCCGCCGGCACTGTCCGCCTGGCGCGATGCCCGCCGGAGGTGGCGCTCACATGGGAGACGCCCCCGCCGCGCGAGATGACTGCGGGCCGCCTCTACCCGACGACGTACGCGGTGCGCCTGGGGCTGCCGGTCGTGCCGGTGGCCGGCACCACGGGCGGCGAGGCGGCGGATGTCTCCCATGCAAACGTGCACTCGTGCGCAGCGGCTAGCGGGCCCTGCACCCCCTTTGTGGCCGACACCCCCGGGCTGGCCACGCACACGCCCAGCCTCGAAGCCGACCTGGGCGCGGACGGCGCGGTGCGCTTCACGTCGGGCGTCGCGCTGCCGGCGGGGAGTACACGCTCATCGTGCACGTGCGTTTCCACACCGCGGCCCCTGGCGGCGGCCTCACCGTGTGGGACGTCGCGGCGGGGCTCCCGCGCAGCGTGGCGCCGGGCGACGGCGGCGGCAGTGGCGGCTCGTCCGCCGCCAACCGCGGGCAGTGCTACCTCAGCGACCCAGACGCGGAGTGCTCCCTGTGCTGGACCACCAGCAGCGCGGGGGACAAGGCGCTCGGGCCCTGCCCGCCTGCCGTCCGCCTCACCTGGGACCCACCCGCGCTGCCACCCTCGCTGCTGGTCCTACAGCCCACGCAGGTGCGCGCGCACCCCTGTGAGCAGATGCGCCTCCTGCTGATCAACCTCCCCCCCCCCCCCCCCACCCCCCCACCCCTCTGCTCCGCTTTACTCTGCACCGACTCAGCGTTCAAATATATCCGGGGCATGTCATTTATCAACTTCAGGTTGAATTTGTTCAGCCCAGGCGGTTGAAACGTAAACTACGTTCGTTATTCTATCGACGCCAGTTCTCACGTGGCGTTAGCTCTGACGCTTGGCCAAGAGTTTGCGACGCGGCTGTCCGTAGCCTCGGGGCGTCACAATGGGTGGGCTCATTGGCACTCTGCCTGATTGCGGGTGGAGGGATGGGACTACAGCCCGCCCCCTGACACCCCTTTCTCCTCCTGCTTGCCTTGTAGGTTGGCTACTCGCTGTGGGTAGACACCGATGTGGTGGCGCCGGTAGCGCTGGCAGCTCCGGGCACCACCGGCGCGCCGACGGAGGTGGTGCATGCCAACATTCACTCGTGCTTCTCCTCCTCGGGTCCCTGCACACCCTTTGTGGCCGACACGCCCGGGCTGTCCACGCACACACCTGCGCTGTGCGGCAACCTGGGCGCCGACGGCCGCGTCGCCTTCTCCTCGCCTGTTGAGCTCGAGGCCGGCGTGTACACGATCATCGCGCACCTGCGGTTCGCCACACTGGACGACGGCGTAGCGCAGCCGCTGGGCGCTTGCGGCGGCCTGGACTGCCTCAAGGTGCGGCCTCCTGCCTCCCCCGCTGAGGCAGCTGAGTCCGCTTTGAACCCACCTCTGCGCTCCCCTCACCTTTCCCCCTCCTTCAGCACTGATTATGTTTCCAAATATATGCCTTTGTTGTTTGATTGTTATACTATAGCCCCCCTCCCTTAATGTGTGTGTGTGTGTGTGTGTGTGTGTAAAGGTATACATGCATAGATGATATATACACATATAAGCCTACAGTTATATACACATCTCACGGGTCCCCTCCCCTATATGTATATATATGTGTATATAGATATGGATTTACATCGATGCATAGACATGTATCAATATGTATATACACACACACATATATATTATATATATATATATATATGTTTGTGTCTGTATGTACATCCATATATGTGTATATATGTGTGTGTATGTACATTCTATGTATATATATGAAAAACAATGGAGTATAAATTTATTTATATCTACAGATATACGTATTTACATATAAACATGTACATATGTATCATGCGTGATATCATTTTAATATCGATATACGTTGGCGTTTGTTTTGAATCTATCAGCTTTCACGATAGCCGCACTGCCATGTGCCCTCTTGACATAGCTGAGAATACAATTGCAGCATCCTGGCCTCAGCAAGGCGCGCGTTCGGTGTCTCACCCCTATCTGGTGATGGGCACTGATATCATCCTGGCCGCCACGCTGGCGTGTTGGTGTCGGCGCAGGTGTACGATGTGGCGGTGGGCATGCTGCGGCGCGTGGGGCGCGGCGACGGCGGCAATACCAGGATAAGCATGTCCAGCCAGTGCTACCTGGAGGATCCCTCCGCGATGTGCGCCCTCTGCTGGACCTCCAGCAGCGAAGGCAAGCGCGAGATGGCGGCCTGTCCGCCCGCGGTGGCGCTCGCGTTCTCCGCGCCGCTTCCGGAGTATATGGAGGCGACCACGAGCTACCTGGTCCGCTACTCCCTGGCGCTGGACCGTGCCCGAGTGCCGCTGCTGCCCTCCGAGTCCACCACACTCGGCGGCGGCGTCTTTGACGTGCACCATGCCAACATTCACTCGTGCTTTGCCAACGTGGGCGCGTGCACCCCGTTTGTCGCCGACACGCCCGGCCTGTCCACCCACACGGCGGCCGGGGCGGCCGACCTCGACCGAGCCGGCGCCGCGGACTTTGCCGACGAGATCGCGCTCGAGCCTGGCACGTACACCATCATCGCCCACGTGCGCTTCTCCACGGTCGACGACACGCTGGAGGGCGGCGACCCGTACACCGCGTGTGGCGGCGGCCCTTGCACCAAGGTGTACGATGTGGCGGTGGGCACGCGTCGCACGGTGCGACCGGCCGGCATGCTGTCGGACCCTCCAAGACTCCCCGCCGCGCCCGCCGCGGCAACCTCCTCTTCGATTCCGATCATCGCGGGCGCCGCCGTAGGCGTCTTGGCGGTGCTCGTGCTGGTGGGCGGACTGGTGTGGTGGGCAGGCGCGGCGCGGGCGGTCGACGCGCGGCAGCCTCAGCGCCGGTAGCAGCGACGAGGAGCTGCCCGGTATGGGGGGCATGTATGGCGCCGGCGCCGACCCTTCTGAGCGCAGCCTGGGTAGCGTCAGCGGCTGGTCCCACCTCGCGACCAGCCGTGGTATGTCGACGGCCTCCTTCGCCTCCGTCACGATGAGCAAGCAGGCGCGCAAGGCGGAGGCGGCGGTCGGCATTCAGGACAAGGCCAACCTCCCTTTCCAGGCGCTCGCGCCCAGCGTCATCGACCTGCACGAGGGCATCGGCGAGGAGTGTAAGTCGCGGCCGATGCGGCTGCTGCTGGCGAGCTGGGTGCGGCAGGCGGTCGCGCTGCCGTGCTACGAGGAGGTGCCGGCCGGGAACTCGGTCTACGTGGAGGTGCCGTACCAGGACACGACGCAGAAGATGTGGGACGCCACCGCGGTCGTCAGCTGGCGCTGGGGCAAGCCCAAGCCGGTGGCGCAGAGCCCCGAGTTCACACCCATGACGGACGCGCAGCTGGGCATGATGCGTCGCTACCTCGACGCGCACCGCAGCATCTTCTACGTCTGGGTCGACTGGTGCGCCCCGCATCCCTGCCGAGCACGTACCGCACGTATGTATGCTCGGGAACACCGCGCATGGATGGCCTGCAGGTCACAATTTTCACACAACTGCGTTTGGCAAAGAATAGTAATACAAGCTATATACCTGATATATATGTCTTAATATTCACATGCCTTATCGATAGATGCTAGAATTATGTACTAAATCCATTCGCTATGCTCCTGATTTTTCAAAGGTGTCTCCATGATAGAGCATGAAGTCAGTGCTGTTTGATACCTAGCTATGATTCTGCCTGATATCTAATTTACACAAGAGTGGCGCGAACTAGGATATAGACGCATCTCGCACCCCATTGTTGAGTATGGGAGGCAATTTTTTTATTTTGTTCCCTATTATTCAGGGACCCCCCCCCCCCCCCTCCCCCCACCCGCACACACACATCAACAGTGTCAGCCAGGTATCCGGCTTCCTGCTGCACCGCTCTTATGATGCCCCTCAGCCACCTGCACCCCTTGTGGTGGAGTCCCTCTCTCTCTCTCTCTCGCTCTCGCTCTCGCTCTCTAGGCACTACTAACGCGCAGGTAGCATTTTTAACTAATGTATGCTGCAGATCATTTTACCTATTCCAGGAAATGTGTTGGTATTGGTTTAGGACAAATCGTGAACAAACAGGGGACTGTGGCGATGGCGCTGATTTCTCTGCCTCCCCCCCCCCCCCCCCCCCCCCCCCCCCCTTTCTTCTATGCGCAGGTGCTGCGTGCCGCAGTATGGCAGCGCGAACGATTGCATGGTGGAGATCGCGCGCAGCAAGCTGTTTTACAGCCGCGCGCGCATGATGATGGTGCTCCCCGTGGTGGCGCCCCTGGCGGAGGGCGGCATGCGCGTCGCACTCCGCGGCGTCCTGCGCGAGCTCGGCGGTCGCCCCAACAACAAGGCGCGCCGCCTCATCGCCTCGCAGCTGGCCGCCATCCTGGAGGCGGGCGTGTACTGCGAGTTTGGTTACTTTTCGCGCGTGTGGACGCTCGCGGAGCGCATGTGCCGCGACCGCCGCGACGAGAAGCTCAAGCACTGGCTGTCGCTGGAGGCGTGGCTGGGCATGACGTTCGACTACCTGTGGGGCGCCTCCGACCCGCGCGACGAGGGCAGCGCCGCGGCCTCGGGCGCGCAGCACTACTGGCGCCGCCTCTTCGAGGAGCACAACAAGCCGGAGTACAACGCGCGCGTGGGCGCCGCGCTGGCGGAGCTGCGCCTCATCCGCACGCGCGGCTCCGCGATGGCCTCGCCCTCCGTCTACTCTGTGCTGGCCGCCGTCTTTGAGGACGGCTACGAGGTTCCCCCCCCCCCGCCCCCCCCCCCCCGCCCCCCGCCTCCCGCTTGCACCCCTGGGTCCGCTGTGTCCCTTCCAAAACGAAACAAAGGCAAACGCAAACATTGCCCTTGCGGCCATACGAGGAAGTTTTCTCTTTCTGAGTGTGCGACATATCCAGAATAAGGATTAGTCGCTTATATGACTGAAAAGGCAGCTTGGTGTTTTATTTTACTGTATCTGTTGGCTTGAGGTGCGCAGCGCAGATACGTATACCGTACAAACACAATTGACGGTCTGCGGATAAATGACGTTTTCAGCCCCCCCCCCCCCCCCCCCCCCCCCCCCCCCCCCCGCCCTCCCATGTGAAAAGAACTTAAAAACGGAGAAATCCATCGGAATATAGTACGAATACAGTCCGAATATTAAAACGCGAATGTGCAAAACAAATCACTACTGTTGGGCCCCGGGGATCGTATTTAATTCTAAGGCAGGGTTGGGGCGATTTCCAGAGGAAGGTCCGAGAGAGCGCTCCCGTGCGCTTGACCCTCAGATGTCATGATGAACCTGCCCCACAGTGCGATCGGTGTGAAGATGTGTGCGCAGTTCAGTAATGGCATGCATCGCGTACGAGGACTCGCGCTCGCTCGCTGCCCGGCCTGGCTTGGCGCTCTGCGTCTTTGGTGCGTTGACGCGGCGCTCGCGCCCCGCGTGCCCTCTCGCAGGTGTGGCGCAACATCTCGGTCGCCGAGGCCCTGGACGTGGGCTGGCTGCGCAAGTACCTGACGGAGGAGGTGGGCGTGGTGTACGGCTCGTGGAAGCGCGAGGACGCCATCTTCGCCATCTACACCTTTTTCTGCTGGTGCGGCGCGTGGCCTCACCGGTCGAACCACATTTCCAGCCTTTAGTGACGACCCGCCGCGAATACCCGTACTTTGTGTGCGACGGAAGGGAAAAACAATCACAGGTCGCGAAGTCGGCGGCCTGTTATGTGTATACGCGACTGACCCACTTGGGGCGCATGTATACAATACAGCTCGTCTAAGGGCAGACGGACTAGTTGGTTACGTCTGGATGCGCTGCCCCCCACTGCATCACAGCATGTGAGGCTTTATCATACGATACGCACAATGAGACTCGTCCTGGTGAAAGTCGAAAAAGAGAATACTCGTTCACACGCCGCGGTGGCGCACTAGGAATGCAAGTTCTTGGCTTGGCGGAACACGATGCGTGCGAGCGGTATGTGGCGGAACCTGTAGCATGAATGCGGAGGTGAAAGCAGATGAGCCTGAGGTAGAACTAGAAGACCTAGAAGCTAATGATAATAATCTTATTCTTATTCTTTTGATTTTATATTTATACATACAATGTATATTGTAACGTATATACATTCATGTGTATATATGTGTAAAAACAAATACATATATATCTACATGCATATATATATATATATATATATATATATATATATATATATACTGATTAGACTCGCCCCGTCAATGTTCGCCCTCTCTGGCCTACAAGCGCGCAGCGGCTCCTGCAGCCGCCGACGCAGCATGTGCCGGGACTGACGTCTCGTGGTGCCGGGGCGCGGGGCAGGCACATGCGGGAGGAGTTTGCGCACTCGCACCGCGACCTCTGCACGCTGGCGGGCATCGACGAGACGCAGTCGCTGCTGTTCCACGCCGCCCCCGAGATCTTCACCTCCCGGAGCCGCATGCCGGAGCCGCCCCAATTCCTTCCTCGCGCCCGCCGCGTGACTGCCTCGGGCTCGCTCTCCGAGACGCTCCCGAGCTTCCAGGAGCCCAGGCGCCGCGAGGAGGAGGAGGAGGAGGAGGAGCGCAACAGCCTGGTGATGGACAACCTGGCGCTCATGATGCCGGGCCCACCGGCACGGGACACCGTCCCCGCCCCCACGCTGACCGCCCCACTCGACGGCGCCCCACCCACGAGGCTCTGATCCCGCGACCCTCTGGCGTTCAGCCCAAACCTGGATGGCCTTCCTTCTCCGGTCCGCCCGCCTACCATTCCACCCGCGACAAGATTCAAGGATGGCCTTTGAAGGATACGTAACCGGGGCCTGGCCGACCCCATTTGGGGTCCATGGAGTCCGGCCATGAGACAGCTGGCCTGCGGCATTGACCAAGATCCAAGTCCCTTTTTTGGCCGCGATTCAACGTCTCAAGCAGGCATACCAAAGTCACCTACTTGTGCTCCCCCTGCAGCAAGGGAACACAAATTTGGGGCTTGGAATACCCTATACAACGTTGTTCCCGGGCAAACCAGGCCAGCTGTCTCGCGGCCCGGCGAACCCGCATAGGGTCCACTAATTCAAGCGCGTAGTGTACATCCCTCGGAAAGCCATCGGGACACACAATACATAAGCATGACTTCCTGCCCCCCCCCCCCCCCCCCCCCTCCCTCTGCCTGGACCATACAGCCCGGCTATCTGTAGATATGCACAGTCTTCGTGACCGTTTTTAAGTGTACAAGTGCTCCCAGATCGGTACTGCCGCAGGGCAGATGGGGCAGACGCCTGGTTTGCGCTCGGCATTGACGTACATTTGTTCTTGTATTTCGATGACTTGCACGAGGTGTCCCGCGAGCCCTCAGGTAAGCCGCCAAACCCTCCCATGATGGCAATTACGACTGATGCCTTTGCAATCTACGGGTGCCAACGCGTGGGAAAGAGGCCACATTTTGGCTCCCACAGAGGGAGTGACGGCGAAATGATAATAACTGCGTGATGAATCTGTGACCGTTTCGCCCAGATTTGAGCTCGATCGGGCATGGCCTGGTCTCGCAGGTTGAGTTCTTACCATCGCGTCGGCACCTATGTATGGTTCCATGATGTTCTGGAGTACTCTATATGGCGGCGTATATAAGCATTGCTGCGTCCTCTAGTCTCGTTCATGGATTACCGGGTGGCACGCATCAATAACATGGACGGAGCTGCGTCGGCTCAGTCCTTATCCGCCCCCCCCCCCCCCCCCCCCCTCCCACCGCTCCTGGTGGTGCCGCCTTACAGGCGCAGCAGCTACCTTTTAGCAGTGGGGCAGGGCTGCGTTGCTGTATGTCTGGATAAACGACAGTAGCATCCGTCCGCTAGGTGGGATGATTAGCTGCGTGATGCCTCAGCGCTGCCTGCCAACCGCCTGGTGCTGCTCATCATCGCGTCGTGGTCGTGCGCCGCGCGCTTGCTGGCGCGCCGGGAAATACACATTTCCAAAAACGGTTCTATTTTACAATCTATTTTACGATCGTAGACGCTGCCCGAAGCAGTCGTCACTATATCCTTCCCAAATGGCCGACAGCGTGCTTCGCCAGCATGGCGGTCTACTACTGTGTATCATCGGCTTTATTGCATGTGGGCAGGGGTGGTACTTCAGATGACGTGACAAATAACATGATGTATGTCGTCCAATATAATCAACCCCAGCAGGTGCGCGGATGGACTACTGATATCCGATAATCAGCAGACGAAATATCACGATAATAAGTGCCCGCGCGGTGCACAGAAGTCCCTCATACTGCACATCGATACCTGGATAGGAAACGAACAGCCGGAGCGCAAGTATTCCGATGGTGCCTCGATTCCCGCGGCTGCAACGTCTGCCCGCATCAACCGCGCGCACGCCCTCATGCATGTGTGAATAATATCTTCATTTTATCTTAACTCGCCACACGTTTACACTCTGACTGGCGACACAAACAAATGACAGAACACGAGCAACAATGAGCACACCTCGGGCGCAGTTCTATGACTATTATTTACGGGTGGCGTCACTCGCCCGTGTCGGCTCCTCGCTGTGGCTTGGAGGGCGATATGCCGGGAATGTCGGCGGCTTCGGTGGGGCCAGCACGCCAGCAGTCCACCGCGCCTGGCGACGAGTTTGAGGTGTCGCTGTTGGAATACCCGGAATGTTGCAGCGAGGTCGCGTACGCGCCGAGTGCGGTACCGCCGGAATGCTGCAGGTAATCTTGTGCAGCGGTATCGGCGCCGCTCGTCGGCATCATTTCTACGACCCCGAGGCCTCCTGTCGGCCCCACATGATGTCCCGAGGCCGCGGCTGCGTCTACCCGCAGAAAGACGCCTTTGGTCCAGTCGTCGAGGCCCGCCGAGGACGAGTTTCCTCTCGAGTGCCCCGCGCGCCGTATGGTTGGCCTGTGGTGGTGATGCTGGCGGAGGCCGCCGCCGCTGGAGGCGCTGCGGCCGTGTCGCACCCGCGGTGCATTCATCTGCAGGATCGCCTTCGACATCGCGCTGGGGTCCATATCCGACACCCGCCGTGCCCGCGGCTGGTCGTCCATCGCTTGCTCATCGGCGACGTCATGCTGCCGAAATTGCGACGTTTGGTGCCGCGTCGTGACAGCATACTTCTGATGAATAGCAAAAATCACTGGTTTCAGAAGGAATGTGCTGAAACTATCAACTTGACCACTCCATACTCGGCAAGAAACAGCTGAATTTTCGAATCGCGTCTAGTGGTAGATAATATCAAATACAGCGACCGAGCACAGGAGTCAACGACAGTGGCCGTGGTTACACAGTCTCCTCACAGTATCACATATGGGAGGGAGCGGCGCACCTGGTAGGCGCGAGTGGGCGACTGGCTGCCAACGCGAGGACTGCCAATAGGTTGCCGATGCTGCTCTCCTGCCCGCTGTTCTGTCCCAGCAAGCACCTCGATGTCGAGGTCGCTGTCCTGGCTGCGGTCATGTGCGGACTGACTCGTGCAGGTCACGTAGATGTGCTGGTTGTGGGAGTGCTCCTCCGCTGCTTCCGCGGCGAGTTGGTGCTGCGGCGATTTCGGCGCTAGGCTGCTGGGCCGAGGCGTTGCGCTGAAGGCGGAGCGGTGGGGGTCGTATTGCGACTGGAAGTTCTGCCTAACTCCAGTCTGGCTGGTGTGGAACATGGAGCGAGGCGCCACCGCGTATGCCTTTGGGCTACCTGAGACTTGCTTCCGCCAGCTCGGGCTAATCGGCTCGAAAGCGGGGCGACGAGGACTGCGCCGGAAGAACAAAGCGACATTCGGATTCAATGACAAAAGCTGTGCGATTAACATCATATAAATGGGATATATAAATCGTTTGTATTGTAGAAGGAGTTAGGGTCAAGCACTTGCGATTGTAGCACTGTGCATAATGCAAATAATAAGAGCAGTATACTCACATGTAGGGTCGCTTGCGGGAAGGCGTGACTTGAACGGTACCGAGAAGGTCATCCAGAGCAGCGTCGAGCACCGCAAGGTCCGGTCCGTTGGGAGCAGGCGTGAGAGGCCCGATGTCGGCCGAAGCGCCCCTGCCGACGACGGGCCGAGCGCGCCGACAGCACATAAAGACGGAGGCTAGGGCGACGCAGGCGAGCGCCGCCGCGAGCCCTGCTGCCAGTAGCCCCCACATCCAGGGCCTCATGGCCTGGAGCGCGGATGGCGTGGCCGAAGGGAGTCCGTCGACAGGGGCGGATTCGTCTTCCTCTTCTCCGGGATCTCCCTGTTTTGGGGGCGTGGCGATCTCGCCCTGTCGGTGACACAATTTCAGTGTTATTCTCGAGTTTCGAGCGAACAACGACATCGCTATGACCCCACAACTAGGGAGATTGCGGGCATTGTTGAGTCATCGACAACGACTGCCGTTAACGCGCCGCAACCCCGGAGGCACACTCTCACCTCGTAGCCCCAGGAATCAAAGTCGTCATCTCCATATGGAATAGGCAGAGAGGCGTCGACGGTGAAGAGGTGCTCCGCGGAGGGCGCGCCGGTGTTGCCCGCCTCGTCTGTGGCGCGCACGGAAAAGGCGTAGCTCCCAGAGCGCAGCCCCTCGTAGAGCACAGGGGTGCCGCAGGACGCCCACTTGCCGGCTTGAACCTGCGACGATGCTCTCTGTCGCGCATGCACGGACGGTAACGTGCGGGGGTTTTGCACAGGTCAGCGGTGTTCTCAACCTCCCAAATCAAGCCCGCAAAATCAAGGCATACGAGTACACATTTTTTCATGTGTAACCGAATGCCCAATGCGGGACTATGTGTGCCGCGGCATGCATTTACGAAGTAGTTTAATTGGGGCTACCGGTACCAATACACGAGTGATTGCACGTATAGAGGACAATCATTCAATCAATTTTGTGACAGGGCGGAGCAGCCCTGCTAATGTACGATTCGTAGCAGCAGGGCCGACGGTCACCTCGTCGCCGTGCATCTCCTGAGAAACGAGCCGGAAGCTGTCCACTTGCCCGGATCTTGACCGCAGGCTTTCGCTAGCTTGGCCGCCTCGCACCGCGAGCAGACGCAGGCGGCACTCCAGAGCAGCCACCCCGCTCGGACCGACGCCCGAGTCCGCCGCGGCCAGCTTGAACATAACTCGGGCAGGTACGGGGGCCTCGCTGTTGCTGGCGGGTCCCCAGGTGGTGCTGGCAACTGGTGCCAGCCTGTCGATGACCACCCGCACCTCCTGCATTCCATAGCAAACGATGACATGTCATCAATAGTCCAGAGAGGGCGCCTTCTTAAAGCCAAACGTGCATAGCGACCCCCTGACCACCGGAACTGTTCTCTGAACTTCCGTGTGCGATCCCTTGCAGTTATCGCTGACGCACCTCCGACTGCTGCGCGTTGCCGGCTCCGTCAATTGCCTGGACCGCGAACGTGTACTGGCCATCCGGCAGCAAGTAGATTCGCGGACTGTCGCAGAGTTGCCAGCTGCTTCAGAGGCGGGAGCCCGTCGCTGTTGGCTCCTACGTCGACGCTCGGCGGCTCCGCGTTTCCAGCCTCGTCGGCAGCTTCGTCCAGCCGGCGCCATCAAGCAGAAGATACTGCGAGTCTCCCGGGAAAACACTCAGGACGAGGCGCCGCTAAAGATGACTCGTTTTCTACATCAATGGAACGTCGCCAATCAATGCAGGGTAAGTATGATTAATTCTAATTTAAACAAGTCAGGCGCCGGTTCTAACCATGTAATAATAATAATACAGTATGTCATAAGACTTATACACCATAAGCTAAAATGCCGTTAGGGCTAGTGGAAGGACGGAGCGAGGGGGGGGGGGGGGGGGGGGGGGGGGGGGCTTACCTTTTCAGGCCAGATCCTCGGTCGCCGTCCGACACTTTGTAGCGCACCGTCACGCGGGATATCGGCGACGCCACTAGTCGTGGCCCGTCTGGCTGCCTGCGCACCTCTGCAAGCCGCATTCCGCCTGCCTCCATCTGCAAGTCCGTCACTGCTGGCGGGGTGCGATCCACCTGCCCGACATCGCCACAAGGTCGTCACGAGGTACAGGCGCAAAAACAGGCACAAATTCCGAATAGCGGCTTAGGAAGAGGCTCGATGAGAGTTATGAGAGGTGGAATGGTACCTGGAAAGGCGCGGTCACGGCTTTTCCCCTGTTGCCGGCGCTGTCGACCGCCCGCACACGTGCCTCATAAAGCCCGTCGTATAGGTCGACAAAGGCGGCTGGAGAGGTGCACGGTTCGTAAGGGGCGGCCGTATGTTCCGAGCCCGTCCCATCCTCATCGAGCTGCTGTAGTCGGCACTCATACGAGACGCTTGCTTCTGGGGCCTGCGGCGCGTGAGTCGTCCACACAGCGTTCATGAGTAAACACCGACATCATACCGAGCCGGGACAAGCCACAGGCTGATATATAAGTATTTGGTCTGAAACTGTCACATACTGCAACTTACTGTACGTATATGCAGGTTTTAGTTACTCCCAAGTTGATAGCTGTACCGGCATTTCACACCGGTGCCGAATATAGTCGGCATCTCAACTTTCAATGCAACGAATGCGCTGGCAGCTGGGTAATAATCCGAATCGGTAAAACCGAAACCATACCCTTTACATCTGGTCATGACGTCGTATGGCCCCTCGCAGTACGAGCCATCAACGCGCACCTCGTCAGCCGATGCGAATGCCAGCAGGACGATTGAAGCGCTTTCCAAGGAGCGCGGGGCCTCGGTGATGCGCACTGTCGGGGGCGTGAGGTCCACACGGAAGTCGATCACGGCGCCCGGCTCCGCCCGCGAGTCTTCCACCCCCAGCCCGATTCCATCATCCGCCTCCTGCCCCGCCGCAGCGTCTTCCCACGTGGGGGCGACTGCGAAGCGATACTGCCCCTCCTCCAGGCCGGAGAAGGACACGGGGCTGCGGCAGTCCGAGATTCGTTCAAGGAGGTCCCAGCGGGCTGTCAGGCGCTCCAAGGTGCACACAGTCGCGATGGTCACGGTCGTCGAGCCGCCGAGCTTGTCTTTAGAGGAACTGTCGCTGGAGTGGGGGGCGGAGGCGGAGGGCGCCACCGTGGCGAACGAAAACCGCACAGTCGTGCGCGACACCGCACTCGGCGGCCCAGCGGTGATGAGGGTGAAGGTCTGCAGGTAGGCAAGGACACGCCCACACATAGAGGGTCTTCAGGCGCTCATCGGGATGCTGGGGGCACCGAGGGCGGAGAGGGTAGAGAAGAGGGGGAGTACGACAATGAGCTAGCACATGCTGCAATGACAGTCTTAAACCAGGTAGTAAGCTTCCACTTTTGGTGGTAACATAACAATCGCATCTCCGAGACGTGTTAGGGGATACTATATATCAGGAGATGCGGTAAATTGGCTGAGGCACGCTGCAACGACCGTGAGCTGCAAGATGGCGACAGCAGCTGCGCACCTTGCTCGCATCGGGCTCGACCCGCCATGCAAACTCAGCCGGGTCTTCCTCCGTGTTCCCCGAGCCATCAGTGGCCCGCACCTGCAGCTTGTAGTCAGCCGGAGCGAGGCCGCCCAGCGATAGCGGGGAGCTGCACTGACGCCACGGCCCCCACTGCACAGATGCGTCCGCCACCTCGAGCCCACGACCCCCTGCTCGCAGCATCACCAACGCGCCCGGCCAGTAGTAACACACAGCAATCAGGTGTGCATGGCGATATAGCGCTGACTGGTATATGAGTATAAACAGCGACAAGGTGTTCACAGTGTAAACAAACAAGACTGTAGGGGGCAGCGTGTGTTTATGGCAGCGTATGTTTATTAAAGTGTCAATTTATATTGTATAATCTTGACGCGGGCCGCTTTGTTCCATAGCAACGATTTAACGGTGCTTACTGCCAAACAAGCTCCTAACCCGCACATGTATCTGACACATTCACTATCATATCCTCAGGCGGGCTGATCACCATGGCACATGAAGCAATTGTCTGAAATCAGATAGCAATTACGGTTACAAGCAGTTAACGCTCCCTGTCGTTCTCTGTTTAGAAGACTATGGTTTCTGCTGATCAGCCTAGTAAACACAAATACATAGGCATATGTTATCCTTATATGTATATATTGCTAGTTATGTGTATATGGGTGATTTATATATCATCATGGTGCCACATATATACTAATCCGCCTGCCGACTACTTTCATAATATCCGTCGTTCCGAATGAGGGATAATGAGCAGCACCGGAGATCTACAACGCATTTTAGTTTGGCTTGAGCAATGTCCGGATGCCGCATAATCGCAGCAATTATTGGCTTTTCACACAGTGCATTCGTTGGCTGGGCTTGCCTGAGGTGCGGGTGCGCTGAGCGGGGCGCATGGCGTTGCCGTAGCGGCAGTCAAACCCCTGCACGGCGGAGCCCGCGTCCTCAGCGGAGAAGGCAAACAGCACATCGTCCGTGGCATCGGACACCAGCGCCGGCACGGCGGTCAGGCGCGTGGCTGGGCGGCGCGGTGTCGATGGCGAAGGCGCGCATGTCCGAGAGGGGCTCCCCGGCGCCTCTACCGACACGGGGAAATGGCAGGCAAAGAAAAGCATATTCGTCAGGAACAAAGATGCAGAACAGAGCAAACACCCCTGAAAATCACATCAATAAAGTCTGCCGTTCTGCTGGATGCACTTCAACAGAGGGCACGCACTTGCGCGCGCGCGCACACACACACACACACACACAAACACACACACATCGCTGCTTATGTGAACGCAATTATAATAATAAGCAGAAATTCTTGTAGTAGTGATGGAGGCCAGTGTAGGAAGCGGTGTCAGGGTGTAGCATCAGAGATAGCAGTGGGGGCGAATGGAAGGTGGCAACTCACCTGACATGGAACTCGTACGGGCCATCTTCAAGGTCGCGGAGCCGCCACGGGGAAGTGCACGGCTGCCAGCGTTCCGCAGTTGAGCGGGTCCTAGCATCAAGCGCGACCAGCTTGCACTCGTAACTGCAGGATGACAACACCACGTATAGTGTCAGGCACAAAAATGAATGGTAAACGAAAGGGGGGGGGGGGGGGGGGGGGCGGGGGGGCGAAGGGGGGTTGGGGGGGGCAATGGAGCAATGGATGCGCCTACCCGCTTGCTGCATTATTGCCGCCCTCCGCGGAGAAAGTGAACGACGGATAGGAGTCATTGGTCAGGCCCTCCGGTCCAATGTGAACCGACACGATCACCACGGCGCAGCTCGATTGCGCGGCGGCATCCGCCACGGAGGCAATGCTGTTCTGTGGGTTGTGCGGGCCTTGCAGCACGCCTTGGATGGCGCCGCTCACCACCTGTCGATGTAACGCCCACCACAGCAGCGCTCGGTATCTACATCGTCGCGCATTCGGCCACATGTGACTTGCTAGGAATCCCAACAGGGGCGCTGCGGGCAGGGGTGGGGCTGCAGGAGAGCGACGGCCAAGGAGAAGGGCATTCCGCCATGTGCGTGCGTTGAAATAGCGGGCAATACTCACCAGGGCGTAGGGTTGTGGGCCCAGCGGGACATTGGCGCCGCGAATCTCAATGGAGACCGGACCGGGCGGCAAGTGAGCCACCGATACCTGCTCCACATTGTTCACCGAGTCTGGGCGGCCGTTCCCCTGCGCACAGCAGTGTTTCATGCGGTGTGCGTATGTTAAAATATATAAGGCCGCCCGCCGCATAATCATTATATACTGTCCCATAACTATTTCAGATTTTCCGTGACGAATCGTCAGCAACGCGCTGCGGACCAGCCGCGCCGTGGCGGTTCCGTTTTGATTTGCGATTCCGATTGCCTTGGTTGTAGATAAAGCGGCACTTTCCTAAGTTTGTGACATACATGGACGCTGTCTGAACCTGGTGGTCTCTTAGTAAGCGCCACAGCTGTGTATTAGCCGCAAATACCCACCCTGGCGAATATAATCAACGTTTGACGCGGAGAATTCGTCCTTCACGAGCAAGATACCCTCAAGCGAAAATGGATACTACCTTTCTGATTCGCGCGGTTGGTTGCACTGACTATAGCTGGCAATACTCGGCCAGCCCGGGAGTGTAGCGACTGAGAGCGAGCCGGGGGTCAGGGAAACAGAAACAAAGCAAAAAATGAGAAAGTCGGGCGAGCGTGTGCGCACCAGCAGGACTCGCCCCAGCTGCCCAGCTGCCCGGACGGTCAGGCTTAGATCGTTCACGAGGGCGGTTGCCGCGGCGGGCGAGGCAGGGTAGTCGTGCCACACAAGCGTAGCCTTGAACGGGCCGCCCAGAGCATGGAGGCAGAAGGCATGCAGCTCGTCGGTGGCGAGCGCAGCGCGGTCGACCACCTGTATTGCCCAGCCAGCGTCGCTGTCGTCCACCTGCTCGTACAGAAAGGACAGCAACCCAAATTGAATAACAATCCGACCGCCGAGTCGTCAACTCATACGAAATGGCTGACGCCGTCTCGACGTGTGGTAATTCATAATAGCCGAGATTGAAAAAAACGGCGGGCGTGTCGGGCTTCCGATCCATACCTGCAGCGGCAGTGATCCGTTGAGCGACAGGCGGCCGTATCCCTGCTGGTAGGATGGGACCGGCGCCAGCGGCAGGCCCTCCGTTCCGGAAGTCCCCTCGCTTCCGAGCATGAAGCCCTCCATCCCCACTGCGCCGTTGAGAAGCACTGCTTTGACGAGGGCGCCCGAGGGCGCGAAGCCCACCCCGGACTGCCGACGGCCGGTGGGGTAGAACCCCTCCTGAAAGTACTGCCGCACCAGGAGCGCCGAGGCGGCCACCAGCGGCGTCGCCATGGAAGTCCCTTGGCGTCTTTTCGCTGAGCAAGCGCTGTTCATTCCGGGGCATAAGTGTGGCAGTCAATCAGTCAGCTCATTCAATTCTTACACTGACTCAGGTCGACAGCGGGTCGGGCGGCTCAAGCATTTTGACGAGACATCAGTTCTGGTTGAGCTTTCCAATTTGACATTTTCTTGCCATTGTTTGTATATGGTACGAGTGGCCCAGTGGGGTGACCCACCCCGGGCTGTCCACGTTACTGGCCGAGACGGTGATGCCGGGTGCGACCAGGTCGGGCTTGAAGCGGCCGTCCTCCGTGGGGCCCGTGGACGAAAACTCCGCAACACTGTCGACTGCCGAGGCTGAGAAAGTCGCGCGAAAAAACTCAACCTGCGGAGCACCGTCCGTCAGGCTCATGCATTGAAGTTATGGAGCGGTTAAGGGGACACGGCTCCGTGCATGATGGCGGGGGTTTCACCTGTAGCACAAGACCCTTGGAGAGCCGGTCCCGCAGGGCAGCGCTCAGCCGCAGGGGCAGCGCAGCAGCAAGCATGTCGAGGTCTCCATCGCCGCCGTCATCTGGGGAGCAACGAGGTCGTGCCTCAGCACCCGCGATGGGTTTCGTCGGAGAGCGCCCCCGCAGAGCGTTGCGTACCTGATGCATCTTCGACTATGCTGAAGTATCCGGTGGTCTGGTCGTTGGCAATTATGACCGCAGCGGCGCCGGCCCTCTGTAGCAGCCGGATCTGTAGGCAGGCGGCGGGGCACATCAGCTGCACTACTCGTACAGTACATACTGCAACATGTAGACTGGTTCGGTTGGCGGGTTGCATGAAGTAAAGAATATAATCGGAGATTCTGTTATATATTCATAATGTGCCTTGTTATTGAATGTATATTATTGTAGTAGTGTACTGCCACTATCTTTGTGGTGTACAGACATTACGACAGATTGCCAATATACTTGCGGTTTTCCTTTTTTCCTTCTCCGCAGTGGTGAACATCAATACGAATACATGGCGATAAGCAAACCCAGCACAGTGTAGTTATGGTTTCACAGCTGAGTATCCATCTACTATGAAGAGATGCAGTGAGCTGACAAGCGCAAGGGCGTCAAGCGAGCGAATACACGCGCCTGCTTGGTGGGCGTGCAAGTTTCACTGCGCTCCGTGAGCACCACCGTGCCCTCCAGCTCAGCGGAGTTGGCAGGGTTGTCACAGCCCCCGAAACCGCTCGCGAGCGTCAGTCGATAAGGCTGGCCGACAAGCGTCGCCAGGCTGGGTCCAAAGCTTGCAGGCAGCACCTGCGGGGTGGCCTCCGCTGAGTTTGTAATGAAGGGACATGCCTTGCAGGGGCAACGCGTCGGTGGGGGTTTGCCCTTTAGGAACAGATTGTGCGGGTACACCAAGCTTACCTTCACGCTCATGGCGTCTGTTGACGGCTCAGCTTGACGACCTGCAGCAGCTGACGGCGTCGATGCACGAGCACAATGTGCATACTCGTCAGTGTTCGATCATTTTTATCTCATTGAGATAACGCTGAAAGGGGGGTGGGGGCGTTCTATGCAGAAAAGAGCACTGCTGCAAGAGAACGATACGCAGGCCATCAAGGGTCTAGGAAAGGCACGCAATGGGAGCGCAACGAGCCGTATTCATACCTTCCACACGCATGGAAAAGAGCGGGCCGTCCTGGCTGAGCTCCCCCGCGTCCGCAAGCGATGCGCCGACCGTGATGGCGTTCTTCGCGGTGGCCGGGCTGACGATGACGGAGCCGGCGCCGGCCTCGCCGGACTCGGCCCCCAGATTCCCCGCGGAGACGATGCTGAGCCAGTCCTGCCGATTCCATGAAAAGAGGTCGACGCTGGCTGCGTGGGCCTACGAGACAATGCCGTCTGTCAGTCGGTGTTACGCCCACCCTATCGAGAGATCAACCACAGACAATGCACGGCAGAAAAAGGCACGCACGCGCATTGACACGCAAATAACGGCACGCAGTCAAGATGTGAAGATTGGGCCAATCGCAGGCATGTTTCACAGTCACGGGCTCCATCCACAGTGCAGGGATGTGGGGGCAAACTCACATCGTACACGTTCTCGGTTCCACCCCACGAGTCGGAGTGCACCCTGGCGCCGCGGCTGTACGCAAACTGATAGTACGTCTCCGCGTGGGCGCCGGTTGCCAGCTGACCGGAAATCTCGCCATCGGCGCCCACCAGGTCCGTGAACACCAGCTTGGCACTCGGCGCCAGCCCGTCGTGCAGTGAGGCCAGGCCGCCGCGCTCGTTGGCGCGTCCCAGGGCAGACCCTGTGACGTGCGTGCCGTGGCCCTGGCTGTCCCGCCAGTCTGCTAGCGCCCGGTACGCTATCACCTGCCCGGCGACACAGTCATACTCAGCTCAGTTGCCGTGCCTCGTCAGTTGGACTTCCTGTGCCTGTGGTTTAGACTTTGGAGGGAGTGAGGGTTGCGTAGGGTAGCATGGTTACCCCTTCCATGTCAGGGAAACGCTTTCATTGTTTTTCTGTATTGGAGGAAGGGGTTGATGTGACACCCTCCAGCCTTGTGAGCTTGGCATGTCGCGTTGCGAAGCGCTGCTAGAGACAGCGCCGGAACTCGTCCATCTATTGATAGGGATGCCGGCGCGGCAATACTAGGAGCTCTGCTGATGAGAAACCACCCTGTCCGCCAGAGGTACGATTGCTATGTGGTAGATAAACCATGTAGCAGACCTACCATTGCCGGCGCCCTTATAGGAAGCCTTATGATAAGGCTCGAATTGAGCTTGCGAGTAACCTATCAGACTAACTGTTATGGTTCTTCGATAGTTGCATCGACAGATGATCTCCGACAGATAGGACAGGTTCTTATTTGCAGTGTTCTTATTGCTGCGTCGGCACCCGCGTGAAGCAGAGTTTCCTATAGGCAGCATGCAACCCAGGAATGTGGTGGCAGCCGGCGGGTGGCGGGTGCGCATACCTTCCGGTGGCGGTTATCCTCCCAGTAGGGTGCCTCGCCGTCGTCGCTTCCGGGCGCGCTGCTCTTTGGGGGACGAAAGGGAACCAACTCGTCGAAAAAGTAGCAGCTGTTCATGTCTGCCGCATGTGAAAGGGGACGCGGGGAGTCAGCAGTGGACGTACCCGCTTGTCAGCAATGCGCCAGGACTGGAACATACTCGCAGGCCTCCCTTCCTGGAGGTTTTTTTGTGGTATGGAGTAAGTTCATTTCTGTATACTGAATTGCTATCTGTGTGCGTATAGTCGGCATAGAGTGGATCGATTGTGGATGGATGTCATGAGTTTGATTTGTGGATGGGTGTATTATGCCCTGCGTTTTACTTCGGCACGGTGAGTGATGGAATCGCACCAATGCCGCTGTCGCCCATGCCGAGCACTTGGCCCTCCCCTCGCAGCCCGGCTCTCGCCATTGGCAGCAGCTCCTGGATGGCTGCGCGGGACAGCGACTCGGCATCGCCGGGCGCCGCCGCCCCGGACTGCACAATGGCGGACGCCTGCCAGTTGTGGAGGTGGAGCCCCTGCCGCGCCTCAACCCACTCCACGGCAGGCTGCGCCGCGATCCACTCCACCACGCTCTGGCCAACACAGCGGATTAGGCTCGACTCTCAGCGCGGATGCAAGCAAAGGCAGGGAGCCGAGCTCTGCCACACTGTGTGCGCCATTGGCCTGACTGTTGTATGCAGATGTATGCGGTGCCGCGCCGGCAGTTTCCCCTGACCTGGAGGGCTTTGCCCGGAGCGACACTGACCACAAGCTCCCGCTCGTTAGCAACCTCCACTGCCATGACAGACGCCATCAGCAGCGGCAGCCGCCACGCCCGCTTCGCGCACTCCGCCGCCCCCAGCCGCAACTCCTCCAAGCACGACCCGCCGCCGCCCGCCGCCGCCGACATCGACCGATGCGCCGCTGCGATCCCCACCTGCGCGCCCGGCAAGCGGGGCATGTGCAGCGGCGCGGCGAGGTGCACCGACAGGCGGACTGCCGCATGCGCTCTAGGCGACACCCCCGCATTGCCGCCATTCGCGGGGGTCCGGCCTTGCATGGCCTCCCGCAAGGGCGCCGCCACCTTGAGCTCCGTCCCATACTCCGCCTGCATGCGGAAAGCCCAAGGGAGTGAGAAGCCCCGGTAGGCTCAGGCTTGTGCGCGCCTCTAGCGCCGCGCTTGTGGCGAGCGACGCCAAGTTGCGCGGATGAGACCAGCCATCCAGTCCATGGTGCGCCTACGATGACCTCCCTCTTGGTTTGCCACGCTGTTATTGTCTCCTCCCCTCCCCTCGAAGATAGATAAATCACTCCAAATATTTGGTATTATATCAAAATAAGACACAAACACTGACACGTCGCGGAACCAACTCCTTTTATATTGGACCTGTGAATGTAGTTGAAGTTACGGTACTTTGCATGAGCATACAAAGCCTTTGCGTATACCCGCCATTCCGGGGCGCGGAATTGGCTCGACCGGCACACAGCGGGTTCGCAGTGGGTTGGGCCGGCGGCGGGGCGTACCATGGCAATGACGCCCGGCGTGCGGGACAGAGCCACGCCGAGGTGCGCCGGGCCAGTCACTTTGAGCGTGCATTCGCCGAGGTAGGCGCTCACGATACCCCCGCTCCGAACCATCGCATCCTCCATGTCGGCGATGGCGCGGTGGTGCAGCGGCGCCTCCAGCCGCACCGCCCACTGCGCGCCAGCCAGCCACCTCCGCCTCAGCGCTTGAGCCAGTTGCGCACCACTCCCCATTGCACAATCTTCTCCTCAGCATCAGCCTCCCCAGCAGCTGGTTCGCGTCTACCCATGCGGATGCACCGCTTTCTATCCCTGCCAATCCATGTGCCAGCGCGCCAACTGCCCCGCTTCCTGGCCAATAACAGTACTGCCTACAGCAAGCTGCTTTGGACATCGTGTGCCGCCCATACATGTATGTGGATGGGTGCACACAATATAGAGATAAATACATACACATGTGCATGTCAGGGTATGTATGCATGTGTGTTTACGCGCAGGCAGAGGTCCAGCAGAGGATGCTATCAAGCGGCCATCTTGGCCATCAAGCGGAGCAGCTAACGCACTACGAATAGGTCGCTATATGCATATGTATATGTTTGCATGTGTAAATAAGTAAACCTGCGCCCAACGCCACTGGGCAGGCGCACCTGTTGTATCGTGCCATTCGCTCCGCCAGGGCTCGCCTCCACCTCCAGCTCCCGCCGCCTGATCACTCACACGCGGCGCACCCGTGAGCGGGACACTCGGAACGGTATCGCGTCAGGTCCCCAAGACGTAACGCCGGAACACCGCTTACGGGTAGTGTACGTGGGCCGCAAGCGACGTCCCGGCCAGGCGGTACCCCGTCGGCTCGCCTCGCCCCGTCGGTCAACCACCCGCCCCGCATCGGCGGCCACACGGCCGGTAAACCGGAGCTGCGCTGCACTTGCCTGTAGCCTGTCCCCTTTCCCCCCACCGCCCTTGCTTCCTTGGCGCGGTATGAGCGCTCTCGCAAGCTGGACACCTGTCCGGCGTATATACCTGTCCTGTAGTCACGCGCCGGTATTGAAGGTGCCAAGGTACTCGTAGCTACCCCCCCCCCCCCCCGGGGGGGTTGGTCGCACACGCGGAAGGCAACGGACGCACCCCCGAGCAAACACAGTGCGAGGAACACCCTCGTCCCGAGATTTTACCAGTGGCAATGAATGGCCCCACCTGGCGGCGCCAGACTTGGGTACCGGGTGCAACGTCAGGCGTCCACTTCTAAGATTCACAGTCAAGACGCCCCGGCCCTGGTCAAGTGTCGCAGCTTCGCCGTACGAGGGGTCGCCAAGGGGCTCGCCAGCAGCGCCGGCCACCGCGCTGCAGGTAGCTGCGCAGGCGGCTAGGACCAGTAAAATGCAGATAGAGTCACGATGCACCATCGTGGCATGCGCTACAGCTTTCACCGGCAGTGGAGGCGCCGTTCGCCACCAAGCCGGATGTGGGCAAGCGCGGTCGATCTGTCGTTCCGTCCGACCGGCCACGCCAACAATAACGACCGCGAGCATATCATGCCGGTGCCTGATATGACTACCCGTAGTCACTACAGGTATCAGTCGCTTACTCGCTATCGGCCTATCGCCACCACTATCAGGCGCGCGTGCGCTGATGCTACCAGTACTGCTGCTTGTCGCGACCGCCGGTGTAAAATCGTCAACAGAAAGCGTTACATGTAAGAATTAGTTAGTACATATTGTATCCGCCCAGCATTGCTTTGATACAAGTTTTAGTAGTACAAGTGCAGCATCTATGGAGTCCATAGATTAATCACATAAAATTCTTGTTCACATTACGAATATAGACCGACTATCACTGTCTCCTGGAGGAGCAGACGAACGCTGCAGCACGCTCGCCGGGCGGCGGACAACGGCGCGCCCGATGACGAGCACATCAGCCCTCATCTCCCGGCTATTGCCCGCTGCATCTATCCACCTTGTCGCTATACTCGTTGTCACAACACAGTCGTAGACTCGTAGTTGGCAGTTCAGGGCCATCAGGCCGAAATGCTATCCACAGGCTGGTGGCGACGCAACCCGGGGTTTACGGAAGGGTGGCGCTGGCCGCGACCTGGCACTTGGTAGTGCATTCCAGTTTCCGACCGCCTGGACAGCGCATCCTGGGAACTCGTCCAACGGACGCGGACACTGGTACCGGACACCTGACGCGGACACTTTTACTCCTGCGGCGAAGTCATTCGCCTCGCTCGGAGGCCCTCCGCCTACAGCACGGCCCCCGGGGCGTCGCCTACTCAGGGCTGTCCGTGACTGGATTGCTGCCTAAATGATCCGTCGTTGAAAGGCCGTCGTAGAGGCGCTGCAAGGGTTTCACTGGGGCCTTGGTGCCAGTCCTGTCCGGGGGTTGGTGGAAAAACCGGCCTTCGGCCCGACAGCCGGCGCGGAGTCCTGGGCGATGGAAGTCCAAACCAACGTCGCAGATTCCGCTTGGGCGGATATGCCGTGGTGCATTCTGCAAAGGGTGGGGCCCTCCCTCTCCCCCGCAGCCCTGCCGCATGCCGCGGCTACCCAACGCCGCCGACCGCCACCCTCCCCGCTGATCCTCCGCGGTGTTGCAATCAGCCATCTAGTTCCGACGTCTACCATCCGCTCATCAATATCCGCCACTTGCCTTCCCCCTCCCCCCCCCCCCCCCCTCCCACCCACGCCCTTTGGGCGCCGTTGTGAGCATCTGTCCTCGGCCATGTGCCTAACTATTGTTTATGCATGACCCGCCTGTCCACATCATCGGTCATCTGTACCTTTATGTTTATTCTCTACTGATTTAATGATTTCTTGTCTCTCGTGCCTTTCCATGTCATCCACATCTGACATCTGCGTCCTCGATGTCATCTGCTCCTCCACGCTGTTGTCATCTGCCATCTGCCATCAGCCGCATGCTGTTATTTTGTGTCTCACTGCCATCCGCCCACTGTCTCACCCGTCCATCTGCTTGTGTCCTCCGGTGCCCACCATCCACTTCTGGACGCTGTCGCCTAGCCACACTGCCAGCCGGGCATGCTCCCCAGCCCTTCACATGAATAGTCCCAGGCAATAGCCAGTCACCTCTCGAGTAATGACCGCATGAGCCAGCTGGGCGCGTCGCTGATCCCAGGCGGGCGCGCGTTCCTCCCAGGTGCTGGCGCAGCTCGCTGTGGTGGACGAGCCGGTGGCCGCTGTGCGCCTGGCATGCTCCGCCTGGCACCGGGGGCACGCCTCACACGTGGGCACGCTGCGCCCAGCCAGCGGCGACTCCCAGGACTGGCCGGACTTGCGCCGCCTGGGCAGCGCGTACCCTGCGCTGCAGCTCCTGGACCTCAGGGGTGAGGCCCTCGGTCATCGACCCCCGGCATGTCCCCTCCCTCAGCGCCCTGAGAGCCCTAACTAGCCCCACCAAGTCCTGACCCAATGGCTCCCTGTCTAGCCATTGTCCTGGGCACTCGTACCCCCCCCCCCCCCCCCCCCCCCCCCCCAAACCTCTATCTTAAGCCATGTACCCGGGTACCAATAGCTGACCTTGCACATGATGCTGCTCAGACCTGCAAGGGGGGCAGCACAGCAGGGTGCACGGAGAGCTGTCCTCCCTGCTGCATGCGCAGCCTCAGCTGCAGGCGCTGCTGCTGCCGGCCGGGCAGGCGGTGAGGTTCCCGTGGCTGCGGGCCATCGCCTGCCACGGAGGCACCCTGCGCCGGCTGTGCCTCCGGGGCGTCCAGGAGCTGCCCGCGTGGGGCGTGGCGCTGCTGGGCCTGGGCCTGCCCGGCTTGACCGCGCTCGACATCTCGCGCGTGGGGGGCATGGAGGACGCGGCGCTGTTGCACCTCCGCCCGCTGCTGCGCCTGCGCGAGCTGGACATCTCAGGCAAGCGCGCCGCACCTCCAGGAGCCCTCCCCCCCCCTGCCCAACCGCCCCCCACCCTTCCTTTCCGCCCTTTTGGCATCCAACGGAAGGGTGTGATAGGATCGGTTGCGTGGGGTAGGGTGAGATGAGATGACATGGGATCGTATGTTGTCGACTTGAGATATCATATGGGACTACGTGGGATGTCGCCAGAGGGGGGGATTGATCATGAGGGGATGGGATAAGATGGAACTAAAAGGGATGAGGTGAATGGCCTCTGTGCACCCACGTGGCGGCTCTACGCTCGCTACCATTGGACGCTGTGCTGATGCTTCCGTCCGTTGCGTTTAATTATTGATAATTCGTGCTGCCTGCTGTCATAGCCATTGTTTGGTATCCGAGTGCAGCCGCAGCCCGGTGTATATTGGGAGTGTCATTTTTTTTTCCGCCCCTGGGACAGGATTGGCACCAGTGAAACCCTTGCAGCGTCTCTACGACGACGGCCGTTTAGGCAGCAATCCAGTTACGGAAAGCCCTGGGTAGGCGACGCTCCGTTATAGTCATCAAGCAAACTGCCTGAGCATTCTGCAAGACTAATTGGAGGCTAGTGACGGAATTTCCAACACTGTTGGATCACCGTCTAAAACACTGCCATGAAAATACCCGACACTGACCATGAAAGTTTCATGCGCATGGACTGACGTAGCGTTCCAGTGTGTCCGTCCCGGCAGCGCTTTTGCCTGACCGCACTGCCCCGCACGGGCCCACGCAGGCTCGGACGGCCTCCAGGGGGAGGGCTTGGAGCACCTGTCGTCACTGGGGCTGCTCACCCTGCGGGCTGCTGACAGCCGCGCCACCGCCGCACCGGTGCGTTCACAATCCGGTTGATCTCACCCATCCCAGAGAATCCCACCCCATCTCAGTACATGCCATCTTACTCCTATCCCGTCTCATCCCATCCCAATCTCGTTCCACCTCGCCCCCTCCCATCCCATCCCGCCTCGAGTCATGCATGCATCACATTCCATCCCATCCCATCCCATCCCATCCCATCTCATCCCTCCCCTGCCATGCATGCATGCATCACAGTCCCTCCCATCATATTGCACCTACATCAATACTCCATCTTAATAAATCTTTCGTCTTGCCCAGTCATGCCCATATCTTAATTCCCCATCACTGCATCATACTTCCATCCCATGCCATGCCATCCCCGTTCAATTGACCTCTTGGACATCATCCCATCCTGTCCCGTCTACGTCCATCTGGACATACCTTCTCACCCCAACCCATCCCCCTACACCCTACTTACTCCCAGCGCGACTCAGCCTGTCCCATCCCACCTCTCCGCGGTCGGAATGCATAGCTAAGCTGCGTTCCGAGATCCGCACGGATGCAGTTTGGCCGCGCCCGCTGACTGCCGGCGCTGCGCTGCGCGTGTCATGTGTGCAGGCACTGCAGACGATGCTGGCGCCGCCGGGCGCGCTTTCTGCCTCGCTGACCGAGCTGGACATCAGCGGCGGGTTGCACCTCCCCGACGCCGCATTGCACGCGATCGGGCAGCTCCCGGCGCTGACCTCCCTGTGCATGGCGGGCAGGTTTGGCTGGAGCCCAGCAACGTTCGGCAAGGCAGGCGCCCACCTCCCCGCCCCTTGCACGCACATTTGCTCCTCGCATCAGTGTCCCTGAGGCGACGCGTGTACCGCACGACCACATGTCACCACAGCAGGCCTGTCTTGGTAGACGTACACTGTGCCATTTAACTTTGGGTTCGCGGGTCCGAAAACAGTCCGTTGCTTTGCGGCGCATCGCGTTGGGAATTCCGCAAGTACTTGTGAAGTGGCGCATCAGCAGTGTCCCTGAGGCGACGCGTGTACCGCACGACCACATGTCACCACAGCAGGCCTGTCTTGGTAGACGTACACTGTGCCATTTAACTTTGGGTTCGCGGGTCCGAAAATAGTCCGTTGCTTCGCGGCGCAACGTGTTGGAAATTCCGGAAGTACTCGTGAAGTGGCGCATTTCTGAAATATTATAGTACGCTTCTGCTAGTCCTTAGTACTCCCTCTTTGTGCGGGGGAAGGGGGGGGGGGGGGGGGGGGGCGAAAACAGCAGGAATGCGCGAACCCGGAGTGTGACTATCACAGGTGTTCACGCACTTGTCTGGATCAGGGGCGATGCCACGGTCTCGGGGTTTCTGCAACCCACCTTGTTGCTTGCGCAGCTGGCTCAAGCCACCAGCCTCACCAAACTGGACACCAACCTCTGCCGGTGGATCGTGGACGAGGGCCTGCTGCCGCTGCACGCCCTGGCCAAGCTCCGCCAGGCCGACATGTCGCACTCCGTGGACCTCACCCCCGCGGGCCTGGCGGCGCTGGACGGCTGGACGGCCATCCAGCACCTCAACCTGGTTGCGGTAATCAAGGCAAGCCCCCTCACCCCCGCGCATCTGAATGAATGCAGAGGCGCGTCCGTAGTAGGCAGGGATCCGTACTGCTCGCATTGATGTGCAGCCACGCCCGTGTGCTCGTCGTGCAGAACTCCCAAATCTTCAACCGGCAACAGTCTCTGCATCATTATGCACATTATAACCGTTAATACCAACGCTGCATCAGCAACGCTGCGATGTAATGATTACTGATCTCCAGCTGTCTGACCGGGCACCTGGCATTGTACTCGAGCAATGCCTGAAGGGGAAACGGTGCATACCCTACTAGCACAAGATAAAACATGAAAGTGTTATTGTCATTATTATCACTTTCCTAGGGAGACTGGACGCCGGAGGGCGGCCTACAATATAATACTCTTTGATTTTGTGCATTTGCTGAACCGCCCCAAGCAGCGGAACGGTTTTGTCTAATTCCGGAGCAATGCTGCTGTTGGCGCATTGGCCGCTCACCATCACGGTGAATAGTGAATGCGTGACTGGTTTGACGCCAACTGAGCCGCCGACGTGGGCGGACACTGAGAGCCGCGTGCGCCTCCGTTGTCCCACGCTGCAGATCTCGGATGGCGCCCTGTGCCGGCACGTGTCCCTCCGCACCACGCTGCGGTCGCTCGCACTGTCCGGCTGCGCCGGCGTGACCGACACCGGCGTGACCTCTCTGTCAGGCAGCCGCCCGCCCCACCTGCCCCGCGGAGCCGCACGCACGACACCGCAGAACGTGGGGTGACAATGCGCGCGTGCGCACTGTCACGGCAGGGCTGTCGTCCCTGCGGAGCCTCAAGCTGGAGTCGCTGCCGCGGGTGTCGGACTCCGGGGGCGAGGCGCTGTGCTCAGCTCTGCGGTCGCTGACGTACCTGAGCCTGCGGCAGTGCCCAAACATCGGCGACAAGACGGTGGCGGCTGTGGTGCGCAACAACCCGGGGCTGGAGACGCTGCACGTGGCGCACTGCCGACGTAGGTGCCGGCGCTGCGGGTTTCAGCACGACCCCCGTGTGAAGTTGAGGGCACGAGTCGCCTTGGTCCACCTGCCCCACCGGCGTCGGTGCCTCCGCAGTAGCTGTGTCGCTTGTGCACAAAGGGCAGTGAGCTATGGTTGTCGCAAAGTTAGATGCCGCATGACAGAGTACTGTACCTACGTATCATAGTCTGACCAACATGCCATACCACCCCAACATGAGGCAAGCATTCGCTGCACCGCATTGACAGTACTGTGAAGAGCCCACTGCGTATTCTTCCACGAATCGACTCATTGGATGTTTTTCATTCTTCACCAAATGTCTGGCCCTCCGTTGCACCCCAAGGAGGGGGGGGGGGGGGGGGGGGTTCCCAATAAGTGTTATTATTCTGCGCGAAACCGGAGTGTGTTTCCGGTGTATGTGCATGTATGGAGGGCTTTGTTGATTACCGAATGTACTATATATTGGGCATATCTTGGCGCCCTTCAGTTTGCCGGCGGATAAACCACATGCCAGTGCTGCCTTTCTCGCCCCTCCGTGCGGGAGTGCGCTCCCAAGTTTATACGAGGCAGGGTGAGTTCGAAACCGAGCGAGAAATAATGCACATGCACACACACACACACACACACACACACACACACACACGCGCGCGCGCGCCTGCATAATGATGCCTGAGTTGTGGTTGTGATGAGAAACGGACCCATGGTGGCGATGTTGTTTGACGCATGTGCAGGCATCAGCGATGCAGGTCTTGCGGCCATCGCCCGGTCGGCGCATCTCAAGACCCTTGACATCAGGTAACACCCCCCCCCCCCCCCTGCAGGCATGTGACATGACAGTCCGATTCTGCCGCGGACAATCAGACATGCCGCCCGCTGAAGGCTTCGACTGGTTCAAATGGGGTTGGCTTTAAGCAGATTATACGAGCGCCTCGCGCCGCGCCGCCAGCGCCCTGGGGAACCTGTAGCACCTCTGGCGGCTCTGTCGGGCTAGTGCAGGTAGGCATACGGACACCATTAGTGACCGACTACCCACATGCTGGGGATTGCGAGAGGGAACTGACGGCTGCCCAGGAACCAGCACCTTCATGTGGCGCCACGGCTCGGATGAATACCATCGACCCTCCTACTGTTTAGGTTTGATTTCACGCCGTTTTCACAGGAACATGGGGTGCTCACATTCCACGTATACAATGTTGTTCTCACACTCTTTCTTGCTGATACAGACATTTCACCACACTGGCATCGATATACGCACAGTTATTACGGCGCCATAAGATGTACGTATGTACCTCGTACAGTCATCGAAGAATTCCTGTATGACCGAGAACCCATACGGGTTTTAGGATTTTACTTTTAGGGCTCGAACCTTATCCCTTAAACCTCGCCCCGTTGCTAGTCTGTATATGTTTTGTGTGATATAATAGAGCTGTATTTCCGGTGTGGGTAGATATGGACATAGAGCAGAAGAATGCTCTAAATACTGTAATTTGAATTTATAAATATATATGTATGTATATATATCCTACTGTATGTACATCCTACTGTACGTAGGAAATCTGAAATAACCGTGTCCCTCCTGCATCTGCATTGCCCGGCAGATCAATTGGGCCAATCACAGATGAAGGCATTCGGTACCTGTGCGGGGCGCCAAGCCTGTCAGCCTTGCAGCTCGGCTGGTGCGCTCCCCCCCCCCCCCCCCCCCCCCCGCTCCCCTGGCAATACACACACACACACACACACACACACACACACACACACACACACACACACACACACACACACGAGCAGGCAGGCAGCATGCGCGAACCTGTAAATGAATAACCCTCTGTAAGTACGCCTGCAAAGCGCCTGTGTCACTTGTAAGAGGCGCCACACCAAGTATCCTGGAGATCATACGACTCCGATGAGGCGGCATGGCATGCATAGGCTGAGCACCCCCCCCCCCCCTCTCCTTCCCGCCCGGCCCATCCCTCTGGCAAAGGTGCTCCAAGGTGACCGACGTCGGGCTTGGACTGGTCGCCAACTTCTGCAAGCACCTTGCCAGCCTGGAGCTGTACCGGCTGGTCGGCATCACGGACGCGGGGGTGGAGCTCCTGCGGCGCATGCGGCCGGAGCTCCAGCTGAGCATGTACAAGTGCTCCCTGGTATCGATGCGGGACCTGTGATGACGGCGCCTGGGAACTCGAGCTGTCATGCGCATCACGACCTGCTGTCGCGCCGGCTTTCGTCCGAGTCTGTTATCCGAATTCTTCATACAATTATATTATGAATTTATGTATGTGGACTGTCGTGCTCTAATACAATGAGGACGGCGTCATGTCCCAATGATTCCGCAGAGCGTAGAGCGAGTTTGCTTCCGTTTTTTTCTCATTATCAGCCGCCGTACAGCTACGAGGAAAGGTCGATCCTGCGAGTAGGACGGGTGCGTAGAGCAATGGAAAGCTAATTATTCTTCAATTGCAAGTCGCCCACGGGTCGCCCCCCGTCGAGAACCCGACCTGCGCCGGAATGTCGGATTGCTTCATGCGCGTGGTCGCCGGCAGCACCTCTTCCTCCTGCAGCCTGTCCAACTGCACAATCAGCTCGGAATTGTCCGCCACGATTATGCCCATCGTTTCCCGAGGGCCGGCCCCCTTCATGTCCACCTGCGGCCTGTCTCCATCGCGGATAGGGATGCTTTGTAGGTCGTGGTCCTGCAGCGAGTCCACCATGTCGTGGTAGACGGCCTAGGTGACATGCGTGCAGCCAAACGATCGAGCAGGACAGATCGAGCCGGGCCGTATACCTCCAACTGAGGCCGCTCGTCTAGCCAACCACTCCAGAGATGAGCGCCTCGGATGCGATCCCAGCGCGGAGTTGGAGCGGCTTCGCGTTAGGCGTGGTCGTTGATGACCCAGCTTGTTTGGAGATCGATCGTGAACTGCGCCGCCCGCAGGCAGGAATCCTCTCGGTCAGCCGCGGAGCCGTAACCGAGTCCAATAATCCCGAAAACGCAGTCCCCGATCGTTCTGATCTTCGTCACACCGTAGAGGTCCGAGGCCGCGTCCATATCTGCAAAAACCTCCTGCATGAAGTCTAGAAGCGCGAGGGCTGCAACCTCCTCGCACATGGAGCTGAAGCCAGCCATGTCCGCCGAGATGACCGCAGCCGTGGCATGGAGGCGCGGACGAGCTTGCGGTCACTGCGTGCTAGGTCAGCAGGGCCGGGCGATATATTATCTCAGCTGTCCCGCCGCTTGCTGCCTCGACGTCGCTCGCGCCCTCGAGTGAGAGTTGGCTTTCCGGTGACACCGAGGGTTTCAGGGCAACCACACGAAAGCGCAGAACACAGAGATAAAGTGCGCGTTTCGGCACGGGGTTCTCGACGTTGAAGTGTTGCACGAAGTTTTGAGGTGCTCCTCTACGGATTCCTCCGCGACCGCCGCTGGCATCACCGAGCATATCACTTGAGTGAACGCCTCGCTTTGTGCGGTCACTTTTTTCCGGAGGTAGGACAGCAGTAGCGTGCAGTACACGGTAAACGCAGTCTAACCCGATCGTAGTAGGCGATCATACTGGCAGGCATCCGGTTCAGCTTACTACCTGTAGCCAGCGTGCACGTAGAAGGCCACAGCGCGCACCGCCGCAGCGAAGAACAGCGTAAAATATAGCAGTGCGGTGCGCGGGTGCCGCGCCGTTGCGGCTGCTGTCACCGGGAACGTGCCGCCGACGAGAAGGACGCCCGGTATTACCTAACCGTCAACGGCTGTGAATGTGGACGGCAGGGTAGCCAGGGGCGTCAGATGGCAGATGGCCAGCAGCCCTGGTCTCCGCCTAGGGCCGCTTGCTCCACTCATCCACTGGGTGAGTACGAGAAGGGTGAGGCCGGCGGCGAAGTGCGAACACAGGCAGCAGCGACAGCAGCCCCAGCCGGCTGGCGGACATCCAGCCATGCTTGAGTACATACGTCAGGACAGCCATGGCGACCGATAAAATGAACATGACCGATGACGAGAATCGGATGATAGACGATTGGTGCTTGACAGGTTTCGGGGGAGCAGGGGGCTCATGTTGCGCCGCTAGAGTTGCGCGCTCAATGCCGCCGGTGTCGATCATGATTGTGAGCAGGTAGTCGTTAGTGATGCTACTTGTTAGCGTACACCGATATACGTGTACGAGTATGATACGGTTGCATGTGCCGAGGCTGGACGATATCTTGCACGCTGATGTCTGTGGATGTGCTTCGTGAGTACGTCCAGGGTTGGCAGCTTCTGGCTATCGGCCTTGGTGAACTTGGTTAGTATCAGCTCAGATGCGACTCCGCCGCCAAGGAGCTTGGGCCTGCCTGCTTGGGGCGCCTGTTTGGTAGCTGCTGAGGGAGGGGCAATGAAATTGGAAGCAGTGGAGTGACACCGGTGGCCGCCCTGCTTGCGCCTTAATATTTGAGCGCAGCAGGGCTTGCTGACAGCATATAGCATACTTGTACCCCTTGGGAGGTACAGCCCGACCACAAGCCCTTCCCGGCGCATATACAGACCGCACAATGCCTATCGCCGGAACACCGCATATTGCTGTATAGTCGCTACCCGTTGCCACAGTACGGTGTGGGTGTCCCCGCGGGGGTTGTGGCCGGGTTGCAATAATGATACAATTACGCACCCGAGTATTTCCCACTGCGCGCCGATTGGCCCGGATTCATGCCATGCCTGAGCGGTTCCTTGAACACTGCCCTGCATGTGGCGGAGGTGAATCTGAGACTATCGAACATATGTTGGTGGAGTGCCCGCGGTGGGGGTATCACCGTCATAATTTTGGGTTGTTAGTTCCGGAGTTCGGGGATTTTATTAGTAGTCAGGTTAGTGCGTCAACACCTGAGGACTTAACTGCCTTTATTTTGGGCGGGGTTCCCCCCCTCCCTTCACGGCGCCCTGGATTTTACTGGGAATGGGGAATTTTTCCAGCTATGGCGTCGGGCCCTCCCTCACATTGCCTTCTTTGTTGCACATGTATCGCACTCCCGAAATGTTTTGCTCCGCGGGTTGGGGCTTGCTCGAATGGGCCGACGCCCAAACGGGTAGGGCGGACCTTTCGTGGTTAGTGCCGGGTATTTTGATGGCAATGTTTTAGACGGTGATCCAACAGTATTGGAAATTCCCTCAGTGGCCTCCAGTTGGTCTTGCAGAATGCTTCGGCAATTTGCTTGGTGACTATAACGGAGCGTCGCCTACCCATGGCTTTCCGTAACTAGATCGCTGCCTAAACGGCCGTCGCAGAGACGCTGCAAGAGACGCTGGTGCCAGTCTTGTCCTGGGGGCGAAAAAAAAAGTCGCTACTTGCACCGCCTGTCACGATGTAGCTTCTAATAGCCGCGCTTTACCAAAAGCGCGGAGGATCCGTGGATGACCGACAATTCCCTGTAGTTGCACACCATGACATCCTATGGCATTATCTCAAGCAACTTGTAGAACGGATTAACAGGCGCCAACCTCGCTATGTTCGCGACTTGCAGATTGTGGGTTAAATGCATATCCCTTGCGTACAGACAAGGCAAGTGGAATGAGGCAGATCCGTTGTCACATAGACGGGATTTTAAACCGCCAAGTTTCAACGGCCTTTTTTTGTCGGACCGGGAATGTGCCGGACCCGCTTGAGACACTTGAGATGTACACACCCCACTATGTGCTGCCATTGCTTCTATGAGCGTGAGTGCTCTAAAGCTGAATGATTACTCAACGAAATGAAAACGGGGTATGACGCAGGCGGCTTCTATTTCGAATGAGGAGGGGGGGGGATGAAGTCGGGACATCTGTCCAAACATGACAGATGTTTTGGACACATAAAGGCCTATGTATTCCAAATAAACGTCGTAAGCTCATAAACAACATATTGTATGAGCTATGTATGATACTACTGGGCAGCACCGGGTTGTACAGAGTACCTTGGCACTTTTGGTGGACACATATACTACGTCATGATGTGAAAGACTATATTGTGAGAATTGTCCAACTGGTAGACGGGTACGTTCTCGTCCGCAGCATGCCACGCCGCGCCGCTACCAGTGCCGCAAGGAGCAAGGAGCAGCAAGGAGCAAGGAGCAGAAGTGGGGGGTCCAACCCAGAACGGGGCGCCAGGGGTATGCAACAGACGCAGGCCACCCAACGCCAAATCCGCCGCCAGCTCGGTCGCGTCCTTTTCCGCCAAACGTAACACGCCTTCCCCAACACAACATCCTGGGCCATTCCAATAGCGGCGCTGAGCCGAATGTGATGTGGAGGCGCCAACAGGACAGGAAGGGAGAAAGTGCTCGACGAGTAGGGAATGGAGAGCCGACCGCGGGCCAGCAACGACGTAAGACGCCGGTGTCCAGCGCGTTGTTCCGCCTAGCGCCAGATCCGCCGCTAGCTCGGTCGCGTCCCCTTCCCCCGAACGTAGAACTCCCTTCCCAATACATACAACATCCCGGGCCACTCCAATAGCGGCACTAGGCCAAATGTGATGTGGAGGCGCCGACAAAACAGGAAGGGAGAGGGTGCTCAAAGAACGGCGAACGGGGACTTGACCGGACTAGCAACGACGTAAGACGCCGGTGTTTAGCTCACACTGCTCCTCCGCGGCAGTGGCAGCACGGGCGGGGCCAAGGCTACCAAAAGCAAATTGCCACCCGTGCACGATCCCCGCCCCCATCCCTTGCCGGGCGGAGGCGGAGGAAGGGCCCGCAATTCCGAGGGCCGAGGACGGTCGTCGGGCCCGCCCAGGTGGTGGGTAGGTGGGTGGGTGGGTCACTCCTAGAATGCACTAGTAAAACCTCTACTACTAGAGCATTCCGAATATCCAGCAGTACCAGTAGAAGGGTTTAGGGGTTTTAGGGTTGTTTAGGGTTGTTTTTACTACCACCACCACCACCCGCCTAGCGGCCCCGGAGGCGCCCCGGGGCCGTGTGTCGCCATGCCTCACCCACCGCCCAGACCGCGTAGCTGCCCTCACCCCCCTCCCACGCGACGCCACCTCTATGCCCGGGCTGTGGCGGGTCGCTTGTATCACGCGGGGCGCCGCGCAATGTCTGCGCCTTTCGCCGATGGTGCGGCAGAACGCGTCGTTGACCGCGGGTCGCCGCCGCCCCCAGTACATCGTCCAGTACATCAGGCAGCCCCAGCTCATCATGGGCGGCGGGAGCGTCGCCCGCGGCATCGCCGTCCAGCGGCAGTGCGCCCGGCGCCACCAAGGCCGAGCCCGCCCGCGGTTGCTGCCCTGCCGGCTCCCAGGTACGCCCAGGCGGCGAGCCGGTCGTCAAGTCCCGAGTCCGCGACGGGCGTGGCAGGTACGACCGGCGCGAGCGGTGCCTCGCCTGCGTCGTCGCCTCGCCGCAGTACTTTCAGCAGTATTTCGGGGCCCGGCGCGTCGCAGCGCGATCACGACGGCGTTCCGACCGGCCAGGACGAAGTCTCCGAGCGGCCCCAGCCGCGGCCGCGCGGTGGCAACCGCGGCATGGCGCTCACCGGCCTGCATTCCAGGCTACACGGCAGCGGGCGGCGCGGCGGGACGTAGCGCCGGCGGCGGCTTGGACAGTCGCTGCGTCGCCGCGGGCGCTGCGTGGGCGCCGAGGATCGGCGCCGCAGCCAGGTTGCTCCAACCCGCTCGCGTCAGGCACCACCCAGAAGACGTGGTGGCCTTCGCCGAGATCGCCGCCGCGTGGCTAGCCAAGGCGCGCGCCGTGCTGGCCGAGCAGCACCGCCGTCGGGGGGCGCGCCGCGCCGGTGGAGCGGGACAATCGTCAGTGCTGTCGTCGCCCGCATCGCCGTCCGTCGCTGCGTTCCGGGGCGTCGCACCGCCCCCGGTTGTTGCTCCGGCGCCGCCAGAGGTGGGTGCACCGGCCGGCCGCCCATGTAGCCAGGACTCAGGGGCTCGGTACCCGCCCCCCCTACTCGCCCATCTCCAGCCGGCGACGGGGTGGGGTGGGGTGGGGTGCGGTGGACCACCTCTCCCACGTGGACATGGTGCACATGGAGATGGCGGTGCCTATTGACTTTCAAAAAGCGTGGGCGGAGACACAATGCTGCGTGAATGAGCGGGTGGTGGCAGCGGTGGAGGCCGATGACCCCGTGGTGTTGGATAGGGCGTTGAAGTGGAAGTACGTGTTGCCACAATTGTTGCTTAGGGCCCCGAGCCGAGGCAGGCGGCGGCGGCAACACGCCCTGACGTGGCGCTTCCGCGCTTTTGCGGAGAGGCGCATGACCGAACTCATGCGCTCATGGGACGACACGCGCACCGAGACGTTTTACGCCGGACATGCCCGCCAGCGTCGAACGGAAGCTGACCTCTATGCGGCGCTACTTGTGGGCACCGCGGACACCGTTGTGGCGTTGGTGGAGGACGGAGAGCTCTCCCGAGTGACGGGCCGACTATCTTCTAAGGATACGGGCGACCTAGTCGATCCCGCTATCCTCGCCCAGTTGCGCGACAAGCACCCGTCCCGTAGCCACCCGATCCCAGATGCCGCGTATGACATTCCAGTCGACGAGGCCGCCGTAATGGTGGACATGCGCGTGCCGTACCAGCAACTCAAGCAGCACGTGGCGGCGGGGCTCTCAGGCATGCGCAACGAGTATCTCCGCTGCTTTATGGGCGAATACGCCCCGGCGTCGGGGCATGCGGCGGTCCGCGCCTTGTCGGAGGTCGCCTCAATGTACCTCCAAGGTCGCCGGCCCGGGTGGTTCAACCGGCTCTTCGCCTCTGCTAGGCTCGTGGCACCAATCAAGAAGCTACGTGAGGGCAGGGCCCCGGACGTGTGGCATGTGACAGTCGGGGAGGCGGAGCGGCGCGCCGCGGAGCGGGCAATGGTGGACAATATGAATGTTGACACCAGTGCTGCTGCCACTGCTGTACACCAGACAATGTAGCTAGGGTATGCGTATTAGTACTTTAGCACGTATCTGAGTGGTACGAGCACTGCGCTACGCACGCGTTGCGGGCACCGCATCGAGCCCGTCATATAGGCGTTCGGCGCACCGGGCCTGCTCACTTCTCTGTAACCAGACACTCTCCCGGCTATGGGCTTCCGCTTCCCAACCCCGACGTGCGACACGAACCGGCACGTCGGTTGCGGGGAGGTTGCGCATGACAGGTTATGGGCCCTCTACAGCCTATGTCGGACACTAGTGAGAATGGTCTGACGCTAGACCTCGCAAGAAGTCCGTTTGGGCGGGAAGCCCGGACGTAAAACCGATACCACCGCAGCCAGAAAGGGGCCTCGACACTCGACAGGTTGTTTGCGGACCTACATCTAAAGCGCACACCCGGACGCTGGCTACCATGACGCCAGCGACCGCCATGTACGGGCTCCCTCGCCAGCTACCACGACGCCAGCGAGCGACTACCGCATACCGCAGCTCCCGCCCGAAGAGATTCTCGGCTCGGCCGATTGGAAAACTCGGGCAACGCTCCTTGACTAGTATGAAGTCGCATGCGAAGCTCGGCACACCGGCCCCAAGGAGAAGTGGCCACCCGCGACTTTTATCCGCTCGACAGTAGGCGCCGTAAGACTCCCTAGAGGACCTGCCCCGATCCATGCCGAGGTCAGGGCAGGGCGGGCTGCGTCTCTAGGCTAGCGACTAGCGTTAGCAGCCGAAACCCCTGCTTGGCGCATCCCCTTGCGACATTGGGAGGGGATGTTGACACCAGTGGTGCTGCCACTGATGTACACCAGACAATGTAGCTAGGGTATGCGTATTAGTACTTTAGCACGTATCTGAGTGGTACGAGCACCGCGCTACGCACGCGCCGCGGGCACCGCATCGCGCCCGCCATAAAGGCGTTCGGCGCACCGGGCATGCTCACTTCTCTGTAACCAGACACTCTCCCGACTATGGGCTTCCGCCTCCCAACCCCGACGTGCGACATGGACCTGCACGTCGGTTGCGGGGAGGTTGCGCATGACAATGAAGGAGGCATATGTGACAGTGCTTGCTCCATCTCAGCTCGGCGTTAGCATTTCCGCGGGCGACTCCATACGCATCCACGGCGTCCGGCTCATCGCAGAGAAGCTTGACCTTCGCAACGCTTACAACGAAGCATGGCGCCGCACCATCATCCAACGCCACATCGATTGCTCTCCACTACACTTTGTCATCCCTGCGCTCCTAGCCTCCCCCTCCACGGATTCGTATCTGGTCGTGGACGATCGGTCCGCCCCTCTGCGGTCGGAGGACGGCGTGCAACAGGGCGCAACGTTGGCCAGGACTTCCTTCTGCGTCGCAATTCACCCCGAGGTGCAGCACTGTGACAGCACGTTGGAGGTCACTGACAGGGCGGCGCGCTTCAACGCCGACGATAGAATTTTGGTGGGCCTCCCGGAGCACGTGTGGCCAGCTCTTCATGCCTTCCGCACGTCCATCAAGGCGTCTGTGGGGCTTGAGGTGCGCTTCGACAAGATGCACGCGTACAACGCAGACATGGAGGCCGCGCGGCGTGAGGCTCCACCCGGTGGCCCGAGCTAGATGGCCATCACGTCATCCCGGTCCTCAACGTGCCGCTCTGATCGCCAGAGTATGTGCAGGCGTACATGCGTGGCAAGACGGAGGAGCTCCGAGAGGAGGTGGACGCTAGCCTGAGCAAGCTCCTATCTGCCAAACCCAGCCGTCGGTACACCCACGCCATGCATCCCCACGCATGGGCCCTGCTCAAGCATTGCATGCAACACAAGGCGGGGCATTTGCTCCGCAACTGCCTCCCGTCCGAGGTGAAAGCATGCTTTGCAGTGTCGGTGGATGCCACCGTCCTCGCGGCGGTCGAGCGGGTGCTTGGTTCTCTTTTCATCCCTCCACGTACGGCACCGACACCAATCCGGTGGTCACGATTTTTTGGCGGAGCTTTTGCACGACCCCGACCCCATGGCAGCGGAGGTGGCTACCCTCAGCGAGGATGCAGTGGCCAGGGCGCGCAGCATGCTTCACCTCCCCACTCGGTTGAAGGGAGCCGGCATCCGCCCCATGGCTACCGTTCGTGATGCCGCCTTCATCGGCTGCATGAATGCCATCCTCCAAAGGTTCATGACTAGGAACTCCGGCACCAACACCCCCACCCATGGTTTCTTCGACCCACAGCTCGGGTCCGTACTTGGCCGAGGCAGCTTCAACGCAACTTCTTCCGCCCGCCAGTATGACCACTTCCTCAACGATGCTCATGGGTCGGACAGCTACGCCGCGGAGATGCGCGAGGCGTGGGGCCGCCTCCAAGCGGCTACTGCTGGCCACCTCAGCGACGCAGATGCGCGCGTGATGGAGCGGGAAGCGGAAGCTGCGTCGGGCTCGCAAGAGGAGCTGACGGCATTTCTAGACATGGCCAACAACTCTCGGCTTCGAAATAAGGTGTGCGCTCTCCTTGCCACATGTAGGGAACGGATCTTCTTCGACCAGCTCGATGCGGCGTCGGGCATGTGGATAGTGGCCATCCCCACCGCGCGGACGGTCACGACTCCGCATGAGTTGCGGGAGGTTGCGGCCGGGTACTTCTTTCTGCCTAGCCTGTGCGTGGCCCCGGTGGTCGGGAGCCAGATCATTCTGCCCTCGACAGAGCACAACCCCGTCACTGTTGACATGTACGGCGACGCGCTCTTGAACATCCCGGCACATGGAGACGCCCACTGGCGTGTACAACACGACGCTATCGTAGACGCCTTCCACGATCACTGTGTTCACGACATGGGTATCGTTGTACGCCGAGAGGTCATTGACTTGTTCCAGCAAGCAGTGCCTCTCGGCAACACCGTACCCGGGGATGAACTCAAGGACCTAGTGGCGGACGCAGAGATTTCCCTCCCGGCGTTCAACGTCGCGACCGGGAGCTACGATCCCCGGAGCTTGTAACCCACGGTGCTGGAGTTCAAGACCATGCGGTACGGGGTCAAGTACACCGCAGTGCCCCGGGCCACGGTTGTGGATCAGTTTGAGCGCTCCGTGTTGGGCGACATACAACGGGGGTTGGCAGCGCGAGATGCGGCGTGGCACAACACGTAGCCCGGACAGAAGGGCCCTCTTCGAAGCATCCTGGATATGTCGGAGTACACGGGCATGGTCTTCGGCACAGTGGGCGAGGTGAGCAAGGGGGTGCGCCGCACAGTGCGCGGTGTTGCAAGCTTGGCTGCGGATCGGGGTGCCCTCTCATTGCGAGGCACTCGGTGCACCACCCTGGCTCACCAAGAGGCCTTACTCGCAAGAGATCTCCATAGGGTTCTGAGCTTGGTGGCGGCTCGAGAGCGTGCTCGCTGCCTCATCCGACGGCGCAGATTTGTCTGCCATCCCGTTGCCGAAGCTGCACAGCACGTCCGAGGATCACCCTCACACACACGTGCACGCGTGGCCCGGACTCTGAACCGTGCGCGCATCACCCATCCATCCCGCCCCATGCGGGATGCGGGCCGCTTTTAGGCGGCTTCCTGTGTTGATTTTTTAGTACTACTTTTATTTAGCACAGTGGATTTGTTACTGCCCTTCTTGTAATTCAAACCATTAGCAGGGGTACAGTGCTCGTATACCCCGCCTGCTGGTGGTAGTAGCTCTCTCCCGGGGGCGAAAGAAAGTCACCCTTTCCCGCCATTACCACGCCTGCCAAATAGTTTTAGCGCTACCCGCATGCTCACATACATAGTCTCACATCCAGCTCCCGACTCAAAGCTGCGCTGCACCGGGCCCATGACCTCCCGCGCATCCGCGCCCACCTGCACTAGAGCGTGGGCGGAGGCAAGGCGGACCAACACGGAGCCGACGCCGAGCGGGCGTACTCGTAGGGCTCGCCGCGCCGCGCCCGCTCCTCGCACATTGTGGACCGCAAGGACGGTGCCACTCGCCCCAAAAAGCCGCCGTGCGGGAGTGGCACCGCCCATCCATGCAAAGATTAACCAACATGCGCCACGAAGGTACGTTTAGGTCTCGGATATGCTCCCAACGCCACCAATTGACATGATTAGCCGGAAGGCGTGGAGCAGCACCCGCCGCTGCCGCCCCCCCCCCCCCCCCCCTCGGGCTATACCTCATCCGCATTGCCACCCCACGACGGCGGCGCCCGCATTATGTCCGGCGGCTGCTCCTCGGGGGAAGAGTACTTCGGGTCGGTGGGTTAATGAGGGGGATGGAGGGCTTCCGAGGCGGGGGCGCCGCGGCGGCGTCAGACACCATGCCGAGGTCAGCGGTTTCTAGCGCATACGCATGCCGAGCGCGGCGCAACTCTTGCACATCGGTAAGTTTCGCCGTCCGGCGGTGAGCATCCACCACCGCCGGCGGCACCGCATCCGCCGCAGCACCGGCGCCCCCCGCCTCCGGAGCCTCAGCACAGGCCGCCCGCGCCTTCGCAGACCGCCAGCCAGCGCTTCTGCCGGCGGCCACTTCGAGATGTACTTGTTGGTAGCTCCCCCCGCCTCCATGTGGTATTCATTGTGTATCTCGCTGCCATCCCCGCGACTCGCGGCACAATTGCTGCATCCCGCACACCGAGAAGCCGGCACGCACAGCATCTTCCGCCTCCGCCCACAGTTGCTCTCGCCGCTCCGCCATCTTCCGCACAACCACGGGGTCGCTGGATGGGTATAGGGTCGAAGTAGTAGCCCCACGAAGATAGCACCATCAGGCCCGTACGACCGGTCGCCCGTAGGGAGAAGCGGTATGTTGACTTCAGTGTTGGTACACTACTGCATATGTACAATGTAGCTAGGGACTGGGATATGCCTTAGTGCTTTAGCACGTGTCATTATGCATAGTCCGCACTTTGCACTGCGCGCGCACACTAGGCACCGCATTGCATGCCTAGATGCGTGCGGCGCCCAGGCGAGCATGGTCACTTCTCTGTAACCAGCAACCACTCTCCGCGCTTCATGCTCCCTCCCACAGTCCCCGGCTCGCGCTGGGACCCGCACAAGGCGGATTGGCAGGGACGATGCGCACAACATGTCATGGGCCCTCTGCTAGGGAGGATAGTCTGACGAAGACGCAGGAAGTCCGTCAGCATGGCTGGAAGCCTAGACGTAAAACTGAGATCACCGCAGCCTGGAGCTAGGGGTCTCGACACTCAAGCAACGATTGCACGTCGCACTCGCGGCGCAATGTCGTCTCAAGGCTCGCGCACCTTCAACAACAGCGCACACCCGGAAGCTGGCTACCATGACGCCGGCGACCGCATGTATACGGGTTCGCCAGCTACCAAGACGCTAGCGAGCGCCGTGCTGCATTGCAGTTCCCGCCAAAACTCGCGGTTTCTCGGCTCGGCCGATCGAACTTCGGGCAACGCTCGTCGAGCAGCCATAAATTCGCATATCTACTCTCGGAGCCTGGAAGCTCCAGCCCCTCGTACGGACGCCAACATGGGCAGCAGCATGGGCGTCGGCTACTATGCATGCCACGCCAGCTACCGCGCCGCTGCGCGAAGCCATATACGCTGCTCTCAGTGTTGTGCCCGCTCGGCTCGATTAACGGGAAATTAGAATGCGAAGCTCGGCACACCAGAGCCGATGAGCAAGGGCCAGCTGCGACTTATTTAGTCCGCTCAACAACCATCGCAATCATACTCCCTAGAGGGCAAGCCTCGACCCACGCCGAGGGGCATGGCGGGCTGCATCTCTAGGCTAGCGACTAGCCCCGGCAACTCTTCTACTGATTAAGCTCGGCACACCGACCAAGAGCTGGGCGGGAGCTTGCATCATTTCCGGAGAAGCGCGTCACTCGATGCAGCAAGCATGCTTCGCTCGATACCGTCCGGCTACAATAACCCACGCAGTTAGACTTCCTTGAGGGCCAGCCCCGATCCACGCCGAGGTCATGGCACGGCGGGCTGCCTGTCTAGGCTAGCGACTAGCGTTAGCAACTTGACCCCCCTGCTTGGAGCCCCCACTGTGAGATTCAGATGTGACGTAAATGTCCCCTACTGGTGACGAACGACGACATACGGGGACGATACGGGACGTACGAGGGACGTGGATTTCATACCGAGTAGCGACGACTATCTCGCGCGACGTGTAAAGTACTATATGAATTTCTCGTTCCGATACTTTCATCAAATTGATATGCGCACACGGGCTCGTGTGTCGCGCGCCAACGCGGAGCACCCGGGCTAAGTACAGGCGGCTGCCCTAGCGTTATTGATGGGGGGGGGTGTTGCCATCAGTGTTGGTACACTACTGCGTATGTACGATGTAGCTAGGGTATGACTTAGTACTTTAGCACATGTCTTCAGGCACCCCGGCCGGAGGCAGGCGGGAGCTTGCATCATTTCCGGAGAAGCGTCACTCGACGCAAGCCTGCTTCGCTCGACACCGTCCAGCTACGGGCAGCGCAGTCAAACTCCCTAGTAGAGAGCAAGCCTCGACCCACGCCGAGGTCAGGGCATGGCGGGCTGCCTCTCTAGGCTAGCGACTAGCGTCAGCAACCGGACCCCCCCCGCCCCCCCACCCGCTTGGAGCATCCCCTCGCGACATTGAGGGGGGTGTTGACATCGGTGTTGGTACACTACTGCATATGTACAATGTAGCTAGGGACTGGGATATGACTTAGTACTTTAGCACATTTCATCATGCATAGTCCGCACTTGCACTGCGCGCGCGCACCAAACACCACATACATCGCCTGCCTAGATGCGTGCGGCGCTCAGGCGGGCTTGGTAACTTCTCTGTAACCTTCCACTCTCCGCGCTTCATGCTCCCCCCCGCAGCCCCCGGCTCGCGCCGGGACCCGCACAAAACGGGTTGGCAGGGACGCTGCGCACAACACGGCCAACATAGGCCATCGTACGGTCCAGCAAGGGGAAGAGGACGGACCAAGCGGTGGGGCGAAAAACCCCGACAGCCGTGCCCCGCAGCGGAGTACGCGGCAACATGCGTTAGACGTCGCGGTCAACACACCACCGATGACCGGTGACCGCGAGGGTGGCATCGTGGTCCGCCGCGTTAGCAGCCCGCACGTGTTGGCGCCGTAGGGCCTGCACGACAGCCACCGACTGCGGAAGAGCCACACCGGCCGGCGGAGCCGTGGGAAGTTGGGGGAGGGGGGGGGAGGGGGGGGGGGAGGTTGCTCTGCAGAACATGCAACTGGCGGCACGGGCCTCCGCTTGCGCGCCACGGAACACGTGGTGGCCCTAGCGCGGGCAGCCAGCTCGGGGGCGCACCGCACACATACCGAGGGTTCGAAAGTCGCAGCGTAGGCGAGGTGCATCGCCGCCACCGCCGGGGGCGTTGGAATCCATCCCCTTATTCACGTGCTTGCACACGGGAGGCGGGCCGCTGGTAGGTGCGCCCGCACCCGCCATCGCAACACCGGAATTGCCAATCAAGGCGGCCCCCACCGGGCGCTGGCGGCAACACTTGCGTCATCGCAGCGCCTCGCGCTGAACAACACGACAACCCCTGCCGGAACTGCGACCCACACGGCAATCGCCCCCGCGAAAGTGCCATGCCTTGGGGGGTGGGGGGGGGGGGGGGGGGGGGGTTCCCCACGGTGCGGAACCCCCACTGGCCGCGCCACAGGCAGGAGCTCGGGGGTCGAGGGGTCGAGTGGTAGTAGGACATGTATCATAGCGACTACTACACGTAAGGATTAAAAGTGTTTGTCGTTATTGCTGCCGCCCTATACGGGCGGGCGTTGCTCGGAAAACCCTCAGTATTTAGTACGCGGCGCGCAGCGCTCCCCCCTAGTCCTCAGAACAACTCAGTCTGAGCGAGTGGATGCAACATGCAGACTAGCAGTAATCAAATTCGATTTCAATTTCAATGTCCCCCAAAGTCCAAAAAGTTGATAGCGTTGTATCCACGTCCGATCAACGTCTATCATACGGAAACATTGAGTTGTTGAAATTTAGTTACTCATCATCCGCCATAAGCGTTGCAGTGTTGGAAATCCGTCTCTGCCCTTTAATTAGTCTTGCAGATTGCTTCGGCAATTCGCTTGTTGACTAGAACGGAGCGTCGCCTACCCAGGGCTTTCCGTAACTGGATCGATGCCCAAGCGGCCGTCGTAGAGACGCTGCAAGGGTTTAACTGGTGCCAGTCCTGTCCCGGGGGCCGAAAAACAAACGCTGTGAAGTAAGAAGTATCCGTCACTTAATTAAATCGAAATGCCTGGTGCACCAAAAAACTTGCCAAAAAAATTCCGGAAGCAGTGTACGTGTTACCGGGGTGTTACCGTGTCAGAGTGTGACGTAAAATTCGCCCCGGGACATCGGCCGAAGCCGCCCCAGCACTTGACCTCTTGCGCCAACTGCAGTCGTAGGTCTGGCATAGCCAGTACACAGTTGCCTCATTCGAACCCCGAAGGGCCAATGCATTAACCGGGTAAACCCAGGACACGCCGGGACGATGTTGCCGAAAATGCATCTCGGACCTCTCGCGTACGAGACGACAGCTCAACCGAGCGGATGACAAGGGATGTCACAGTGTTATTTCTGTACCATATCGTCAGTACCCGTAGTGATGTCAGTAATTACAAATAATGTAAAGTGCCGGTGCTGCATAAGGCAGGTCCGATTTAATTTTATGTTTAAACCCCCCCCCCCTCTGTTTCTCCAGAAAGCAGAGTACTAAATTAACACAACATTAAATCGGACCTGCCTTACCAATCACATAATTACAACAGTCAGATATTATTTCTATTCGCAGTACGAGCAGGGATAAATCTTACTCTTACCCCTGGTACGAGTACGCAGGTCCCAGTACATTACATGAATCGCAACAGAATCATTCCATAAATACTACCAGTACCTGTACTAGGTTGGCGGCTTGCTGTGTTGATTTTCTTTTAATTACATCAGGGCTTTCACATCTTCTAATTACATCACGGGGCTGTGTTGATTTTCTAGGACTACTTTTTGGAGTAGGTGGATTTGTTACTGCCCTTTTTGTAATTCACACCAGTACCTGTACTGATGATTACATGTGATTTCCGATATCGCCTTCTGCTGCTAGCTCATGTAAATATTAATTATTACATGTGCTTCAGACGACGCAGCATTCAAGAAAACTTTCAGAAGTAATACTACCAGTACTGGTACATGGCGGTACTATATCCCAGCACAGCAGATCCTGACCGGAGCAGCGACGAAGCAGCTCGTCGAGGCACAGAACCTCGGAGTGACCACCTCGCAGCCGCCTGCCCCCAGTGGCCGTCTGTTCCCCGACCCATACCTATTGCTCCCCTGTAATTTCCACATCCCACGAGATGTTCTTCGCGCAAAGGCTGAACTTTGGGGTCGTGCTTCTCAGCTTCTGGGCTGTCGGGCGCTGTGGGGCGGGCGTGGGAGAAGCTCGCTGCTTGTCGCGACCTGCGGCAGTTGCGGCCACGTTTCACACGCTCACCGGCGTCCTACCTACCACAGGCGCATCCTACGCGCAAGGGAACATGACGGCGCATCGACAGCTGCTTCAGGCGGGAGAAACGTTATTGGTGAAAGACACCTCCCAGACCTCTGCGCCACCACCGCACCGGAGCACTGACAGGTCCCTGTTACTTGTTTCCCGCGTTCGGTCCACCGCTTGAGAGTATTATTGCGCCCTCGCCGTTGCCGTTCTAGATAGGGATGGACCTCCCCCCCCCCCCCCCCCCCCCCCCCCCGGCAAATCATTTCGCCGGTGGAAATAAGCCTGCAACGGCGGGCGGAAAATATACCGGAGTGCAGGCACTTGTCGACGCCGAGGATTTCGTGTTTTTATATTTCAGACACGAGTATGACAAGTTTCAGTAGCTACTTCTAGGCGCACCCACTGTAGCGCTACTGGGCGGTTCCTCAATTGTATCTGTTGATCCCTACTTTGCCGCTATGATAGATAACAAACAGTGCGTGTATAACTTCAGCCAATGGAGCCTGGCGCCTGCCCCCATACGTCTCTCACGTATTTGGTGCGATCTCGCCATCGTGCGGATCTTCGCAGAGTCTTGGCGCGGCGACCCTGCCCGGCGGCGACGAGTGGCATGCGTCACATCAACCCTCCAAGTGCGTGGACGGCGACTTGACAGAGGGTGGCAGTGCGACGGAGCTGGATCCATACAGCTGCATTAGCCGTACCGGCTGCGAGACAGCCGAATCGTCCCCATATTTGGGTGTCGACCTCGGTGAGATTTATGCCGTCACCACCATCAAGGTCTATGTTGGCGGTGGCGACTCGCGGGACTTCTCCGGAAAACTGGGGATTTATGTAGGTCAGTCTCTGTGACCGCCGCCACCGCCCATTCACTAAGCATGCAGTGAAGTGGCATTTGCATGTCGTGTGCTGCTGTATGCCTCTCACCTGCTTGTGGCGCCGCGCCGAGGTAAGTGCAGACGGTCTGCGGTCCCTGACAGCTGCACGACGACGGTGGCGCGCGCGAGTATTAAATACTGGTACCCACTACCCTGATTGTGTTCAATTATTAGAACGTATGCTGTACTATGTACAATTTTGCATCGGTGGCATGTATGTGCGAAAGAACAATAACTACTATCAAGCGGGGCTGCTCGGGAGTTGTCATATTATAGTGACATATAATCATTGCCAGCAGCTCCCAGGTCATCGAGCTTTTTTTCATGGCCTTTGTAACCCGCTGGGCTGTGTGCGGATGTTCCTGCGTGTGCACAGGGAACGATGCTACAGGCCCGACCTCGGCAAACACCATCGTGGAACAACTTCCCAACAATGGTATCGCTGAGCATGGGGAATATACATTCACAGCAGCGACTTTCTACTCAGACCCTGGGCCAGCCAGGTATGTCTTCGTCGAGGCGCAGTCGAAGCACGATGGGGGGTGCGGCAATAATAGAGCCATCTATCTCAGAGAGGTCCAAGTCTACGGGACGGAAGTCGCGCCGCCGCCAAGCCCGCCACCATCCCCACCGCCCAGCCCCCCTCCCTCCCCACCACCAAGCCCTCCATCCTCCCCACCACCAAACCCCCCTCTCTCCCCACCACCCAGCCCCCCGCCCCCCCCCACCACCAAGCCCTCCACCCTCCCCACCCCCAAACGCCCCTCTCCCACCACCACCAAGCCCCCCTCCCTTCCCACCACCCAGGCCCCCTGCTTCCCCACCACCCAGCCCTCCACCCCCCCCACCACCAAGCCCCCCTTCCCCTCCACCACCAAGCCCTCCACCCTCCCCATCACCCAGCCCCCCTCCCTCCCCATCACCCAGCCCCCCTCCCTCCCCACCACCCAGCTCCCCTCCCTCCCCACCACCCAGCCCCCAACCCTCTTCACCTCTGCTCTCTCCACCGCCAAGCCCGCCTACACATTCCTCTCCGCCCCCCTCTCCGCCCGTGTCACCACCACCCAGCCCCCCATCCTCCCAAGCTCCCCCAGCCCCACCACCCAGCCCACCGCACAGTCCCTCCCCCTCCCCTCCTCCACCCTTCCCACCGCCTAGCCCTCCGTCACTCTCCTCCCTGCCCCCATCACCACCATCCAGCCCCCGGTCCTTGCCACCTCCCCCACCCCTATCGAGCCCCTCACCCCCGCATTCACCACCACCCCCCTCACTCCCCAGCTCACCATCCCCTGTCTCTCCGCCAACCAGCCCTTTGCTTCCGCCTCCGCCATCGCCAACTCTCCCTGCCAGGTGAGCAACCCAACCTCGCTCCCAGGGTGCAAGCACTTGAATGTTCTGATTTTAGCCAAAAATGTTGTAACCGCCTGGATGTCGACGGAGCAAAATAATCCTAGCGTTTACAGACTTGTTGATCTGGTTTGAATTTTCATGCCCACAGCATGTGACCTTGCGGATTATATGACTGCCTGGACACAGAGTCATTTAGAGAACATAAAGCATCCAGGACCCTATTGAAGCCTTTCATAAAGACTCACTGTAGGTTTGAATTACTATAATATTTTTCCCATTCCCTTGAAGTCAGCATGAGAACACACACAGGGAAAGATTTGCGAATTAATTAAGTGACTACATCCTTGACAAAGTGTAGTTTGATTGTGGAGGCAATATGTCCATGTGCGAATGCTTCAGTTTCCTTTTTCCATCCAGACCGCCACCCCACCGGGCGGAGTGGCTCAGTGGCGGACAGGACTGACAACAGTGAGGGAAATGTTATATCATATCTGGTCTTATCTATTACATATGGAGCACAAGCTATCATCCTACCACAATTACCGCCATGCTCCTGCTACATGTACTGATGTTACTACTAATAGTTACTTAGCCATACTACTGCTGCCACTAGCTACGATGTGTATTTACATGAGCTAGCTACAAGAGGCGATCAGGAAATCGCCTACTACTACTAGTTACTACTACGAAAATTTAGCTACTGTTCCGTACTCCTTTAAATAACACTGCTGTTACTAGCATGAGCTAGCAGCAGAAGGCGATATCAGGAAATAATTACCAAAAAAGGGACAATCAGAAAGGTCCTCGAATACTTCTGTTGCTACTACTGGCTACTAGTACCGCATGCGCTGCATCTTCTTCCCGGGTTCTGGTGGCCGTCGCTACCTGTAGCTGGATTTCCTGCTTATTCTGGATTTCTGTGTGGATTTCTTGAATGTTGCAGCTAGCACATGTAATCATTTACAAATACGTAGCGACAATTAAAAAAAAGGAGACTAACTAATGATTACTCGCATATACTACGGCGACAGCGCAGCACCTGGCCACGTGCCGGGGCGGCCCATGCGCTTATTGGCGTGAATTACAAAAAGGACAGTTCCCCAGAATTAGAAAATCAACACAGCAAGCCGCCCAAAAGCGGCCCGCTTATTGGCAGTGGCCACTGGCCACGCACCTACCAGTAATCCTTATTCCTACCGCCGTACGGACGGCTACGAACGATAATGAAGGCAAGGTCCGCCCCGCCGGGTCACCGGCCGAAGCCGCCCCAGCACTTCACCTCGTGCGCCAATTCTTGCAGTCGTAGGTCTGGCATATGGCCGACCCTTGCATGATTCGAACCCCAAAGGACTAATGCATAAACCGGGTAAACCCAGGACACGTGACGGGCCCGGTCGATATTGCCCTGAAATGACAGCCGGGAATCGATCCGGGACATCCTGACTTCCGAGTACCAGTACAGTACCCGTAGGGAGACCGCTCTACGAAATGGATGAGCGATGCATGTCAGACAAGGATGCATGTCTAGGATTGCTGGTATTACGGCAAGTATGGGTATCCTTTCCCGTAATCCGGACAGGGCCTAGAGGCGAGCTGGGACCAGCCAGCCAGCGAGCTGGGACCAGCCGGCCCATCCGCGCGCCGGCCCAATTTTCAGGACCACATTCAAGTCGCGACGTATCGAGTATCGGTGGTAACGATTACGAAGTACGAGTATCGGTACCCCAAGTATCGGTATGCGCCCGCGTTCCAACAGTCCCTGCTCCTAAAATAATATAAATTCATCGTCAGGCCGGAGCGTCAGATGTGTTCTATGTAGTCGCTACATAGAAAATATACTGGAATTTCAAAACAGGCACCATTTTACTTTATTTGCACAATGGCCAGGGTACCCGTACCGCCCGGCTCTTGCAAGACAGGGTGTAACCAACTAATATTTATTAGTAATCTTGAGCAGTGCAATTTCCCTACCCTGTCCTAGTTATTAGCCCTAAATGTGGTATGAGTACGGGTTAGTCAGCACGAGCTCGTCTACTGAATGGTCGATGCCCTGCTGATCAGGGGGCGACAAATAAAACTGCTGCTCTATATTTTTGCTATTTCGTGCGATTTTTACCGCGCCCTTCCACGACAGAAATTCGAAAATAGGTACCCGCACAGCCTGTTTGACTCGTACCGCTTTTCTGCATTTTCCTCGTAGTCGCGAGCGTGTACACGTGTACAAGTGTAAACCTATTTCCACTCTGATGGGGTGGGGGTTGCAGAGCATGTTTCCTCTGTGTAGTCGCTAAATGTACCGCGGGTGGTTTCCGGAAAGAGTCCGGTCACACCTTACGGATACCCGACAAGTCCACGCGCACACCGTCCACGCGGGCTCGTCCCAGATCTTTCCGGTCTCGTCCCCTGTAACTATCGCGACCCGATCTCACTGTCTCACCGATCACAAAATGTCGTCCATGGAACAAAACACGCGAAAGCACACCTCGGAAAATAGCGACTAAATAACGCCATGAACAAGGTGAATTCAACCCATACGGTACGCTCTCGGGAGATATCATCATGTCCACCGTGATGTCCACGAGTTGTGAATCGCTCTTAGGTATTATGTATTGTATGTTCGGTATTAGGTTGTCGTCTATGGCCGTTTGCGCAGCTGCTTTAGAGCCCCGCGCCGCTACGAGGAAACTACTACCTATTTTCCTATTTAATGTGTCATGAAAGGGCGATTAAATATGTATTAACTATAGTTATGTATGTTATTTATATTATTTATACGACTATATTATACAAATATATAAATATAAATACATTTTCATATTTTTACAGAATGTAGTATATCTACATATTAGCGACTATCCTACCATATGAACTAGACGAATTGAGTCTGTGCGTGAATGCGTGAGTCTGTCTGTCACCGACTTTCGGAACGATTTCGCATAGATTATTAGATAGATCGGAAATGTATCCATTGTAGATTCCGTGATAATTCCGAGGGGGCCAATACAACCGTCGCGCTGACTACCGGTCGGCCGGCCGCCCGGCCGCCGCCCGTCGGGCCAGTCGTCGCCGTTCGTTGGGTTTACGGGGCGGGCATGGCGCGAAGCGCCAAGCCCGGCGCGTGGACCGGACCCGGACGCCGTCGTTTGTCCGTCGTTGAACGCCGGACGACCGTCGCCCGTCCGCCTCGCCGCCCGTCCGTCGACGGATGCCTGGCCCCGGGTCGGCGGGCTCGGCAGACGTGGCGCTATGGAATGTAGCGACTACCTACTACGATTGATCCTTGCGGCTCTCTGGATTCCACAAACCTGCAATGGGTCTACTTGTATTCATGTACACATACATATGCATACGTATATATAAAAATACACATACACCCGATATTGCCGCCTCGTAGTGGTACCCGTTCCCAACAACAAATTCACCAACAACAAATTCACAAAATTTGAGCGAGTGGTGCTAGCGCTTCAAAACCAAATATTGCGCCATGTATGTGCATATATAGCCATGGGACACAACTGTCGCCGTACTCAAACCACATCACCCTTGGCATGATAACTATCCACTATTCATGAAGGGCATTGAAAGTAGGTTATTCAGGGTATGGGACGAGCCCTATGTACGGGTTCGTTAGTTTACGAGCAAAATCACACGACAAATGTTACTGTGATTGTCGCACACGCGGGCACGTGAATGCTATTGCTGCCTCCTTGCGGGAAGGCCAAGCTTTTCTGTAGTAGTGCGTGGCTACATGCCCATCCCACTTCACCGATAGCCGAGGTACGCTGGAATGGCGTGCACTGCAGTGCATCAATGTTGGTGGGAAAAATGCTGGAAAAAGGGGGACCGGCCGTGGCGGCACATCACACAAGGGGATTGACAGGTGCTAAGTATGAATGCTCCGTGTCCGATTAGACTCGGCACACTGTCAGGTCATCGGGTTCAAGGTATTGAGAGACGCACGTGCCGTTAAGTTTCATGCCCATGATGTGGGCACATGTTGCAATGAACGTTACGACCTATTTTTACGTGTATAGCCTGAAAAGTGCCTTGATGTGCTCGGACGCCCGCCAAGGCTGACTTATGTATAGACTATGCCTCATGTAGAATTTAATGAGATTTCCCAGATCCGTGCGCTGTGACACACCGTGCAGTGACTTGCGCGGACATGCCCCCACCGCACCCAGCAACGTCCTACCCCCTTTCTAGCATGTTTCCTCAACCATCCATGGTCATCCAACCATGCCATGTTCTATGCATGTGCTGTGGCACATGTGGGGCACCGACCCCAGTGCTGTGGGGGGACTTGGAACGCCCCATGTGACGCATACACGTGTGGCGCAGTTCTTATGGTCAAAGGACTTGATCAAACCCTATTATGAGAGCTGCTGATCATAAATGTGCAATAGTCTAGGTTCTAGGTCACAAACCCTGCATTCAACTGCCCATCTATTCGTGAACTCAAATTTGGCGCAACAGGGGCCTACGACGTGGTGTATGTGTATATGGCGGCGCGCGCGGGCGGTAGTATAATTTCAATACAGTGACAAAAACACTATAATGAACGTCCGGGCGGCCCCTCCCCCTGTTCGCTACAGGGCTAGTTTATTGTAGGGTTTTGAACACGCTTGTTTATGCCCCCCCCCCCCCCCCCCCCCCCGTTCACTAGAGAGGTACGTTCATTATAGGGGGTTTCAGTACAGGGGAAGTAGAGTGTCACTGCACCGGAACACTATACGAGTACCGGTACAGGTACATGTACGTGGACTCTTGATCGTAAGCCAATACAGGATATTCCTTCTGTAATCCCCCATACAGTCCCTTACGTAACTTCCTACGTAATCCTTATGATATTCCCTTATCCTTCTCTTTGAGAGCTAGAAATCGGTCCCGGAGCTTGACAGGTATTCAGTGTGGATTACGGGAAAAAGTTGCGTGTAATTAATATCTTCGCCAAAACTTAGGATTTAAAACGAACCACTGTAATGCGTTTCAAAGACGCGTTTCAGTCCGTCCGTCCTTCCGACTTCCGTCGGGTATCTGTACTCCCAGAAACGGATTCTTTTGTGGTTCCACTACACGGCATAGGGGGGGGGGGGGGGGGGCGTTGCTAAATTAAACCCATGCGCGTGACAGTTCCTCGGGCAAGGATACTCGTCCCCCGCTTACGAACGTTTTGAATTCATCGGATTAGAATTTTGCTGTCAGAATAGAACACATTTTGCACAAGAATTCGATTCGTTCACACACCTTTCGTCTTCGATCCTATCCCTCTGCGTGTATAGCTGTGCTGCGATATCATCACCAAGCGCTCGACACATTACTAATGCCACTACGGAATGGATAGTCTTATTTATGTGACGGTCCATCAACATGACGACAATGACGATGGCAAATGACAACTACATGTGTTGATGTTGTGATTATTTGGGACACGTAGTCGTAGGCGAGTGGCGAATGGCGTTTAAGCGTATTTGTGTGCGTCCGTGAAACTGCGACTATGTAGCTATGCAAGGGCTGGGCCTCCTAAGGTAATTCATCCTAAGGTACCTCACTGCTGTTTGGGTAAGATTGGCGTAGTTGTAGTAGTGTCGTGACAATATAGGTCTGTATGACTTAGGAGACTATGATGTCAAATGACTGGGTAGTATCAATAGTGTGTGTCTTCAGTAGTCATACTGATGTTAAGTGAGTTGTGTGTATGACACGTGATGTGTGCAGTTGTAGGTGCTGCTCAGGTGAGTTCTTTTTTTTGATCTGGTGCTGAGCGAGGGCCTCTGTAAACGCAAGCCTGTAGACCCCCCAAAACGATAGAGGCTCGCGTAGGCAACTGCATGGTTATTTGCCGGCGCGGTGCACCAGCACTGACAAACGTCCATGTTTATGTGCTCGCAGCCCTCCACCATCAACGACTCCGCCACCACGCTCGCCTCCCACGCCGTCATCAACGACGCTTTCGCCATCACCGACACCTGCGCCGACTTTCCCACTCACCACGCCCAGCCCAGCCTCAACGCCAGCGACAACCCCCATCCCAACAAATTCTCCCCCCCCTGGGCCACCACCCCCGCCGCCCCCCTACCTGCCACCATCTCCACCACCCGCACCCCCTCCCCCTCCCCCATGGTACGCTGACCGCTTTGCCCACAGCTCGGCCACAAACGTCGCAGCAGAGAGCGGGGCTACTCTACGCACTGTACTGGGCACGCTGCGATCATGCGCTCTGGCATGCGAGGCCGAGGGTGATTGCGCAGGGTTTTCGCGCCCTGCCGCTCCGGACAATGATGTGACGCCCTGCACCCTGCTGAGCGACACCGGCGCGGTCGTAGCGGACGATGCATGGTCTACCTTCACAAGGCTGGCCAATGACGTCACCGATAGCGCCGGTCCTCCGCCTCCGCAGCCGCCGCCGCCGTCAGTCCCCGCGCAGGCACAGATAAACCCACCACCACCGCCCATGCCGCCGCCCCCCTCCCATCCGCCAACCTCCTCCATCCCACAGCCGCCCCCGCAACCGGCCCCTCCCCCGTCGCCGCCCAATCCCCAGCCATCAAGCCCCACTCCGCTGCCATCCACCCCAGCACCCACGCCGCCCCTCCCTCCCTTTGACCAGCCCGCCGAGGCCCACCTTGTCCTCCCCATACACTCCATGGTTTATGCCGGCCCAAGTCGCCGTCACCGGCGCCGAATGATGCTCTCGTCCGGCCTGTCTCTGGAGGAGTGGCAGGCGCTCCCGGCCAGTCAACAGCAGGCCGCTGCACTGTATGCAGAGGACATCGCGACCGGCGCCGGCCTGCCTGAGACCGCCGTTGAGCTGCTGTCAGTCACCTCGCAGCCGGGCGCCATTGCTGCTGTTTCCGTGCAGCTACACTGGCCGCACGCAGATGAGTCGCTTGTCGAGGTCTACGCCAGCTGGCTGCCGGCGGGCAGCTCTGCGGAGCGCTTCCCCCGCCTCGCGGCCGTCAACATGTACGTCGACATCACGTTCGGCTCGCCCTTCCACCAACCCGACGCGACACCCTCTCCGGACTTGCCCACTAAGCCCGGCGAGTACATGCCGAGCCTCCATTTGGCGCTCGGCGAGGACGGCGAGGCCCTCAGCGATGACGTGGTGGTGCATCGCGTCACGCTTCCCGTGTCGGCTGATGGCTGGGCCGACCCCGGTGCCTCAGCCTGGGACGCGCAGGACGGTGACCTGAGCGATGCCATCACCGTGCAAATCTCATCGTCCGACTTGTCCCGTCCGACCTTTGACAGCGAGCCAGTGGTTTTTGCCTACAGCGTTGCGGACGCCGACGGCAACGTTGTGCTTGCGCGGCGCCTCCTTCACCTCCTGTGCGCGCCCGGCGAGAGGCTGTGCGAGTCAGAGGACAGGTCTCGGCGGCCGCTGTGTTCGTCGGAGGGGGTGTGCCTCGGTGCCCAGTTTGACGCCGGGTTCGACGATACGCTGAGTGCGCCGGCCGGCCCGCGCGAGCCGCCCAGCATCGAGCTGCTGGGGCCAGCGGTCTTACATCTGCCACGCTACTCGAACTACGACATCTGCAGTCCCGACACGCCATGGGGCAGGTGCGCCGATGTCACCGGAGAATCTGCATCCCAACATACGCCGTCCCTCCACACCTCACAACATTTGATTTGTCATTTAAAATTCCTGCATTGCCTTTTATCGGATTGTTTTTCATTTTTGGATTGATATTAAATTTTATTCCAATATAAAACTTTCCCATCATTCGATATATCCGCCAGGCTCCGCTCACGGCAGTAAATGACGCCTTTTGTCAGGGTGTGCGAGCGCGGAGCGACCGCGCATGATCCGCTACAGGGCGACTTGACCGCGGATGTTGTCGCCTGCCCCTCTGGAGCACCCGCTGGCCTGGTGCTTCCTTTTGCTCAGTACGGCCTCTCGACATGCGGCCTCGACACCTCCGTTCCGGGCAAGTACGTGCTGGAGTTCAGTGTGCTCAACGACGAGGGCCTTGACGCGAGGGTCAGCCGCGAGGTGTGGGTGGACGACATCTGCCCCGGCGGCGAGCGGCTGTGCGGCAACTCGCGCTGCAGTGTAGACACCGTTTGCGTGGACTCTCTGCTCCAGGCGGTACGCCACTCGGCCACTCTAGCTGCACAGCTTGACACTGCATGTTTCAGCCAGGAATGATGATAAAAAGCAGCGTGCATTCTGACATCCTTTACTTTACATGATGTGGTAATTGTCTGCAACATTTGTGTGCCGTTTTATTCGTGGGTACGTGGTTAACGCAGTTCAAGGGTTCCAGATTCAGCAGTCATGCATTATTCCGCAATTAAGGAATTAAGTGAGCATTCTGCCATTGAAAATGACGCTTCTGCTGCACGTCATGTGTTACATCGATGACTCTCCGGCTCTTCTGTTGGACCCCGCTCGCAGCTGGTGAGCGACGACCCGTTCACGGAGAGCCAGTTTGCGGAGCTGCTGGGAAGCACCGCCGGCGGGAGCAGCGGGAGCAAAGGGCCGCGAGCAGAGCTGCGCCTGAAGGGTCCGCGCTACGCCACGGTCCGGCTGCACGTACCCTGGCGGAGGTGCCCTGCATTCACGGCCGGGGAGCCGTGCGATGAGGGCGCGGCGGTGCTGGTGGGCGGCGAAGCTGCCCCCGCCCACCTGCACGGCCTGCAGGTGCTCGCCTGCCCGCCGCCAGCGTGCGTGCAGGGGCTGGAGCGCTGCCTGGAGCACAGGTTTGACATCAAGGTGAGGCAGGCTGTGGTAGCCGTGCCACAATTCCGTCCGTCACTAATAGATGCAAAGTGAAATGTCAGACTGCACGGACATTGGCACCCCTGTCAGAGCCGTGCACCCATTTCCAAATATGGCATGCCGACACACTCATTGGAACGCATTTTTCAGAGAGCGCCTGCCTTTTGCCCACCTCCTAAACCCTAAACGGAGAAATAACCACCGTGTATTACGAAACTGTAAGATAGCCGGCAGTTGCCACAAAAAAGGTTCTTATTACCGGTTTCATCCAAGCTCCCGGCACCGGTATTCCAGCGCTAACTGTATCATAGCGACGTCGTAATAGTAGCACTATACAAATGTGTCAGTTTCCTGTGGGACAGGTGCACACAGACGCACAGGCAGAGGTACGCCGGACAGAGAAGCAAAATTGATGTTGAAGATCGAGTCGCGACTGAATATTGCTGGAAAATGTTGTTTTTGCCATCATGAAATGAGTTTCTTGCGCAGTACAACCTATACACATTTTAAACTTTATACATCACTGCTCCATATTTTAAACTCTACTACACTATGCACCACGTTTTCCTTGGAATTGAACTTTTCACCGTATGCATGAGGAGAGGAGCGGCGCAGGTGGACAGCGGGCACTGTCTCCTTGGTCATGCGGCTGATTGCCTGCGCTGTGGCGTACGCTTGCGCCGCCCTGCAGGGCGTCGATGGCTGCCTCCCTCCCCTCGAGTCGAGGCAGATTGGCGAGACCTACACGGTGCCTTTCGTTCTGGTGAGCAGCGGAGCAGCTGCGTTTGAGGCTCAGACGCAGGAGCGCTTTGTCACCGTTACCTCGTCGTGCGCTGCCGGCATGTTCTTTTGCGGCGACGCACTGTGCGGCCCGGTGCCCTGCGGGGTCTTGTCCCTCATCACCGGCGAAACCACGCCGGCGCCACCGCCCCTCTTGCCTGCCGGCACAACCATCCAGCTGCACGGCCCGCAAGCACTGAGGGTGAGTGGCCGTTCTGCATCCCGCCCATCTTTGATCTGCCCCACAATTTCCGCCGGCGTAACGCCAATGTGCGGCACTGAACTGGCGGCTGCTATGGGACGATTGGTATGAAATTGTGGGCACATTGAACCTCCAAGCATTTCAGCAGCAATTCATTGCCAGATTTTATCTTTACATAAACATAAATAGCCACAGATATGAACATTGTTGCCGTCATTCTAGTAGAAAGTCATACCACATGTTGCTTACGTGCAGTGCAGCACATTCCTATGGCTTGGGTTGCATAAACCTCCATCTAGCCATTTACCACGACATGTATTTTTGTATCATTGTGTTATGCTCCGAAACCAGGAGTCCCTTGTTCCCGATAACCCATCTGTGCCTTGGTTTTCAGCCGCCCTTCAATACCATGGACGCGTTGGGCATTTGGGGGGGGGGGGGGGGGGGGGAGGGGTGTTTGGGGCTCACTCTGCTGCACGCCTTGCTGTGCCGTGCAGATCAACTTTGGCGTGTCGCTACCCGCCAACGCATCTCTCCTCCCGTGTAGCGCCTCCTCCGATGCCGACGTTGGCAGTGGTGGCAGCTACTGCGGAGCAACCGCACTGGCAGCGGATGGCCCGGGTGAGCCCGAGGCGGAAGACGTCAGCCACCTGCTGCAAGTGGCGGTGTTGCGCGCTTCCAATGGCGTTGACGGGAGCAGCTGCAGCCCTTGCGACACAGTGCTGCTAGCAGCGGGGCTGTGCCCTCCGGGCCGCTACACGGTTCGTTACTCCCTGGTGGAGCAGCGGCGGTCCGGCGGGGGTGTGGCCGAGGAGGTGCCGGCAGAGACGAGGGAGGTGGTGGTGTATGAGGACGGCACCCTGACGGTGCGCATGACGTACAGCCTGGCCACTGGGACCGTCTCCTTCATGGGTGTGCCCCGCCAGGACCTGCCGCAGGTGAGCCATTCTCCGAGGCAACCCGGTTCCGCCCCTAATGAACGGCGTCATTATAATATTAATACCCAGGCTTGCGCGTCAGCATGTTGAGTGAAACACTGCTAGTGAATTTGTGGGGGATTTTCGTTAGTTAATCTGTTCAAAAGTTGCTTCAGCCGATGTATTAAAGTTATGGAACCGTCAGAATTCATGAAATTTGTGGGGGTCACATATCTATCCGACATAGGTTAGTTTGACTTATTTTTGCTATGATTGGTGTAAGTGTGCCAATTATAATGTAAATTGGCATTGTTGAGTGAATTTCACTTGGGTAGGTAGGTTGCTGAAGCGTCCCACGTAATTGTTGCACTGAACTTAACTCCCGTGGTATATGTTAACGTAACTAAATCAGCTCAAACACTTTTAAAGCTCCAATGGAAGTGATGCCCCACCGTGGTAATAACTCGGGGGCGGAATCCCTTTCTACAGATTTCCACCCTCACTGTGCGGATACCGACTGGATAGACCATCCGGCACGACTGATCAGTTGTGCTCCCGCCACTGACGCTGTATCTATATACATAACATCAAAGCAGCGCAGGGCCCCCCGCCCCTGCACCACTTGCTGCGAAGTCTATTCACAGTTCCATGTTCACTTGCTGAGAATCGGACTGAGTTGTGAAGTTTTTTGTCAAGTGTCATTGAGGTTGAGATGACCTTTTGCAACCGGCAGTGTACTTGGTTAGCCCCGCTATTGCTGCATACGGGCACAAGTGACAGCGTCCGCGGGCACTAAAATATCCGGCAAGACTGCTTCCGCCGGTACCTCTTCTGAATTATGCACGCCGAGTTGTCATGGCGGTCCTGTTCTGCCTACGGTGACGCAGGCGCTGACGACGGTGAGCGGCGCGTCCAATGAGGTCCTGCGGCGCGCGGTTGTCAACGTCCTCCGGAGCACTGCGACGCAGCCAGAGCTGCCGCCGAGGTTCCTCGACAGCCTGAGCCGCGTGGGCATGGAGGATGTGTCCATCATAGCGGCCACGGAAAACCAGGTGCGCTTGTGCTGTCCGTTTTCTCCAAATGTGCATTGCATCCAACTCGTGATGGCGCGACTGTGAGAAGGATAACGTAGAATTCCCATTGGTTGTTCTTTTGTATTTTTTATAGTGTGTTTCTTTCCGTGTTCTTTTTGGTTAGGTAGTGTTATACAAGGGTTTTTAATCCCCTTTCGCGTTGTTTTTACGCATTTGTTGTGTGTGTGTGTGTGTGTGTGTGTTTATGATTATTTGATGCCCACCTGATTGGGTATATTACTCGTAGTGCCGCCTAGACATACCCGCGCCGCTTGAGCCCGGCGATGTGTGGAGCCACGTAGTCGGAACCCTCGCCATACTTGACATATGATCCCGTGCCACCGATGAAGCGGCAGCCACTTGTTGCCGGCTGAGCGTTCTCACTTGCTGCCCCCCCTCCTCCGGCTGCTTTCCGCGCGAATTCCAGGGCGAGATTGTGATGGATGTCGACGTGCGGCTCGCCTGGGTCGGCGCTGAGGACTCGTGCACCGCCGTGGTCCGGGCCCCCGGCGAGCCCAGCCCTGTGGAAACCCTGCTACAGCTCGCCAATAACGCGCTCAGCGCTTCCATGCAATCAGGTATATTGCGATTAGTCCTAACCTAACACATAGCCCTGACCTTGCCTTGGCTGGATTGGCGATGTATTTTAGTTTGTGACCCCCCCCCCCCCCTGCGGCAAACGGACGAAGCCATATTTTCAAGAAATTGTATCAATACAAAAAACTGTATGACTTGATGTCATAAGCGATTCGTTTGTTTTGGTCCCGTGGACCCAATTACCTTGTCTTAGGGGTTGGGGGGCGTATTTGCGGGTTACCTGTCGATAATATGCTAATGCACTGGCAATAGCAAGATTGCTTAAGAAGCGTACGAGGCTCACTTGTGACACATATGCAATAAACAGATCGGCCTTCTAGCTGCGGTGCTGTAGCATTGGTATCTTGCCGACATGTCATATGTGCTTGATGAGAGGATAAAGACGTCGGGGGCCGGCAAACAACTACACAGAACCATACTTGCAGTAGGGACACACGTCACGCGCTTGGTGTCTGCATTTGTACTTTGCGACCATACCTCCCCCTCTTGAGTTCCGCACGATCGACATGGTGGACAAAAAGGTTATCCCCAAACTTCCGGAGGTGTTAGTTCAATCCCTCGGAGGAGGGGGACAAGTTTATGACAATGATGTTTTTGTCCATCATCGAAATTCCGCATGCTGCGCGATCAGCAATTCGTCGACTGCCTACGTATATGTTACGGACTGCGCTCGTACATTGTATTACATAAACTACTAAGTCGCGCCGGCACTGCATTGCTCTCGAATATGTTTTTTTCCACATGTTTTGCCTGCCGCCATCGAGCAGCGCTTGTTACGGATCAGACCGTGATGGTTGTTGCTGAGTCTGTGGCGCCCGCGCGGCACGTGGGGCACCAATCGCAGGAGGTTTTTCCACGGAGTTGGCGGCGATCGCGCAGTCGTCGGGCCTGCAAGCCGAGGGCTTTGAGCTGCTGATGGTGGAGGACCGCTCTGCGGGGCTGAGCATCCACCTGGAGGCGATGGCCGCCATCCTGACGCTGCACATGGAGGAGCTGCACGACATGCTCGGCGCCGCCCTAACTGCCACGCAGACCCTGGGAAGCGACCTCCAACCGAGCCAAGACGAGGCCGCGATGCAGCAGGCGGAGTTCTCCTTTGATGTCAGGGTGAGCACCGCATGGCAGGACACTGCCGCACCGGCGCGCAGGGCGGCTACATGCACACTGACAGAGCCGACCGCTTGTCTAAACGGTGTCACAGTAGGGCGAAGCGCGCGTGTTGTCGAGCAATGTATGTGATACATTGTAGACTAGGCCTCGCGGTGGAAACGCAAAAACTGTCTCGTCACATTTTCAAGAACTAACGTCAGACCCCCCCTCCCCCCCCCTAACAGAAGTTCAGAGCTGCTATTGGGCATTTTCATAGTCATAATTTTTACATTTACTAGTTGTCCTTTAATTGTTTGTAATAGCTACATTCAAGTGTTAATTATGTCTTTTCAAGCATGCTTTAGTTTCTCTTATTTCACAAAGGAATATTGAGGGTTACTAAATTAGGAAGACGCCCCCTTTTATTCAGCATGCATACCCACACCACATATGCCGCATTTGCTATCCGCCCCATCTGAGACTGTGACATCCCGCAGCACCGGCCTGCCCACCTGATGGTAGAGCGGGACGGGCCGCCCTGACATGACGCGATGATGGGCGTTGCGACCCGGCAGGCGTTGGTTGTGGATGCGCTTTCCGCGGCGCTGGACCACACCGGCCGTGCCTATGACGCCAGCCGCCTCAACCCGTTCTTCACGCTGGAGCAAATAGAGGGCCTGGGCGCGGCTCTGCAGACCTTGAAGACCTTTGTGGCCGAGGACCTCGTGCCCCGGTACCCGGAGTTGGCTCCCTTTCTGCGAGAAGGGCAGCGGATCGCGTCGGGGCTGTATACCTCCCTGGATGTGCTGAGGCTATCTGGGAGCCAAGTGCTCGCCTTTCTCCTGGAGGAGGTGGAGGAGACGTCCTGCCGAGCCGCGACGCAGGTCTTCGAGTTCACGGTCGACCATGCTGCGTCGGAATCCAGCCAAGATAGCGCGGGACCGCTGCAGTCTGAGGGCCGGCGCAGGCTTCTCGCCGCGGGCGGAGGAAGTGGCGGCGGCAGCGGCGGGCGCAGCAGCAGGGTGAGTTATGAATACGGCCGCCCCGGTGACCTTGTCGGTGTCACGGTTGTGTGTCAGTCCGTTTGGAGCTGGCTTAGATCGACTGGCCTGAATTTTGAACTCATTATATCGGCGCGTATTACAGTCAAGTTCTAATAGCACTGGCCTTTGATCAACTTGGAATAGTTTTGCGACCCCAAATAAAAGTTCCGTAAATTCTGAGGGTCACTCTAGCACTTGAGAACCGTTATTCAGGTCCGTGATCATCACAGCCTCGTTGTTTATTACTTATTCATTAATCATCACAGCCTTAGCCGACGGAGACCGGTTATTTAGAATGCATTGGCGCCGACTTGTCCCCAGGGCCGAGCTGGCGGCGTGGACCGCGCCTATGACGCCAGCCAGTGGGACGGCTTGGAGATACTGCAGGAGGGCGCGCTCGCAGGCGTGAGCGTGTGGCGGGAGGAGGTTCCGCGCTTTGTGGGGCGCCGCAACCGGCTGCTCACCGGTGTGCTGCTCCACCAGCAGCGAACCGCCCCCCGAGTCCTCCCCGACATGTGCACCTCAGAGCGCGAGCGTTTTCACGCCGTCACAACCATCTGCAACGACATTGACTTTCTCGCCAAGACCGCCCGGCTGGTAATGCTTCCGTTGGCCCCAATGACCTGCCCGCTGTGCCCGCCCTTTCATGGCGTCTCTATCAGATGAGGCATCCTTATGGCGCCTGCTGTTGCAGGATAGCAACTGAGCGGTGGGGGTTAGGTGTGGACTCATATCTATAGCCCAGTCACATGTGGAATTTAATCAGCGAGTCAAAAATAATGATTTGTTCGGCGGATCCGTGCGGTATAAGTGATTTATGGTGATATATTCCAAGACAAGCATCGTTTTCTATCTTTGCAGGGGGTCAAACAAACAAAAGCGTGCCTCGAATCCAAAGCGCGGTTGCGGGTATTTGAATAACTCAATTTATCAAGTTACGCCAAGTGACCTCACAAGTCATAAAACTTTCGGGGATCGCAGAACCTTCCCAAGGTGGGCGATTCCAGAATGCAAACCGCAATTCAACTTCAGAACGCAGCTTGATAAGTGAGCCAATCGAAGTTGAGCTCTCGGGTGCTTCCCTGTATCAACATTTCCACATAAATACTTTTATGACCGGTCAATTTCATCATGACATTTGCCAACATGCCAAGATGCCAATTCCTATTTATATGGACGGTTCTTTACTTCATTCCACTCTGAAAATTGAAATCGGAAAAGGTGGCGCCTGTATCACCACACGAAGTGGAACGCAACTTAGTGCCTTAACATTAAGCGGAGCTTCAGGTGGAGGAACTAAGCCACTTTTAAAAGCCAGCTCCAAACAAATCTGCGCATGCAACGCTGGATCGTTGCTGCACGGATACTACGCGAGTCCGGCGAGTCCGGCATAGACGTCCCCCGCCACGACTGATGAGCTGGCACTAACTCTCCGCTTTCATGCGCAGCAGGTCGCCACGGCTAACAGCTCGCTCCTGGCGGGCATCAGCGACCCCCTGGCGCCCTACGGCACGGACCCGGTGTTTCAGTCCACCGACAAGTTGTATAACCCCGCCGCGCAACAGTCGGACTACTACAACACAACGGCTGGCTCGGCCGAGATCAACGCGCAGGGGGCGGCGCATTGGTTCTTCCCGCGCCCGGTAGCGGGGCTGTCGGATGGCTTCCCGCTGCTTCTTGAGGCCCGCATGTCACGGCGACGTGCGTCTGAGGTCCGTGGAAACCCCCCCCCCCCCCCCCCCCCCGCTTCCCCTCCTCTTCTCCGAAAACATCACACGTTGTCCTCTACCTGGCAGTCAGTGGCCGACATGCTTGACAGACATCGAGTCGTTTCGACGGCCAACGTTTAACAAATGATGATACAGTTATATCAACTGCTGGATAGTCGAGCACCGAGTCGGCACGCTCTTGTCTCAGCCATCGATGGTTGCGTTGACGCATGGCGAGTACGGCGGAACTCGGCACTCTGTTGGAGTGGCCGACCCTCGTGCCGGGTTCCTCCCGACGATCGCCTAGCCTAGCTCTGACGACCGGTGCATTTGACCGGTGATGAAGGGTTGCCAACTCTGCGGCCGAGCGTCGAGATGCGCTAGGCTTTCGTACTTGACAGTTGTGCCGAATCGGACGCGCTGTTTTTGAGTGCCGGGCGCGCACACTCGGTCACTTCCACACTTTCCATGTTGTCGTGTCCGAAGGCTGAGGAATGACGAGTTGCGTGCTCGGGCACCCCACTTGGGCAACTTTTGCCATGAGCCAGCTGATCTGCACGTCCTACATGGTGTGCTTGCTGTGGGGTGCAACCTGTGCACGGAGCGGACCGACGCTGGCGTGTCTGCTGCGCTGCCGCTTGGCGCGGCGCGGTGCGGGCTAACGCAAAACCATGCACGCGTCCTTCGCAGGCCTGGCATGGCCTGGACGAGTCCGCCTACGTGGATGTCAAGACGGAGACGGTGTCCGCGCGCATGCTGACATACAATCCCCAGGAGGGGTCGCTGTGCGTCGGCAAGCTGAGCTTCGTGCAGACGCGCTCCGGCCTGCTGGACTTTGCCCCGCAGCTGCAGGCCTTGTCCACTGTTTCCGCTACGAGCGGCGCTCCCTTGGCGCTGTATATCGCTGAGGTACGCCGGCCACGCAGCGCACTGTAGTCAGCGTGCCTCCGCAGCCTTCCGCTCCGCTAACAGCGCGCCTCCGAGCTGACTCGTCCCGCGCGGGCATGGCCGCTCTGCCTCGCAGATGGCGCTTGGCGCCGCCCTCTGCTGCTACCTCCTCAGCCGCATCCGCCGCGACCGCACCGCCGCCCCCTTCCACCTGGCCCTACTCTGCTGCGTGATCGCCCTGCAGGTGGTCCACGCGCTCAACATCGCCCGCGCCTCCGAGCTCGCCATCCAGCCATCCTACGACGTCTACGACGCCTCGCACTCGTCCCTCGCCCGCTGGTGGATGCCCTTCAAAGTGAGCCACACTTTGCGCCCTCTTTATTCACGGCGACGCGTCCAACTACACTGCTCCACAAAAACTGCGTTGCCCTACAGTCGCTGTCATGACCTTCAGTCGCAGAGTTCATGTGCCCATAGTAACCACGCATTGGGTTCCATTCAAGTGTGAACCCCCGTGTAGTAGAGACTAACGACTACATTTGTCTGGGAATCTTAACAAATACCGTACAATTACTACGTTTCGCAGGGCCAAACATATTGAATTGTTTGCGTCTTTGCGTCGGAATATTTGTGGTGTCTTTGTGCTATATTCAAACATATATACCTCGCCGCTCTGCCTCCCCTTCTCCCACCCGCTTGCCACTGTGTGATACCACAGGCGGACCACAACAGCACAGGGGACGCCCGCGTGCCCAGCGCCCGCGGGGCACCCGGCCGGTGGCAGCTTCCGGATGACAATTCCGGTGAGTACTCCCCACTGTACAGCACAGCCACCGCCGCCCAAACTACCGCCCGGCAGAGCAAGCGACCTGCCACGTGGTTAAGCACATTCCGCCCTCCAGCAGCAGATGCTGCATGCTGAATGTGCACAGCTTCCACCGTCTGCGCACCTGATTTAGGGCTTTACCCAAAACCCAACACCCTATACGTACTACAAGACTTTCTTTCACAAAGCAAATTCGCAATCATTTTGTCATGTACGAGCACGGCGCCCAGTTTATCTTCATTTTTGTACTGGTGCTGCGAGAACGTTACGGATACTTTTATCATCAATGGATTGTATTATTGTGTCACAAAATACAACGCGTGGATTGAATTACATGAAAATTCCACTGGCATTGAAACGGGCCGCCGGACAATAAAATGCCAAACCGCCCGCCAAGTAGCGCACACTCAGCGAGCCCTGCTACGTGCAGTATCAGCGGGAGCCATTGTTGGTTGGTATGTACTGCTTGTACCGACTGTATTTCTGGGTGCTCCCCGGGCGCATTACAGTGTCTATCGCTGTGAATCCTCCAAGTATAACCCCATGGATGACTCATCTAAAGCGTTCACATCGCGACACGCCTCCTTCACAGCCACCGTGAACCCCTTCCTCCACAGTCACTGCGAGCTACCCCCTTCAGTGATGGCGTCCGCTTGGCCTCATTTCACTTCCCTGACGCGTCGGATGTGCTCTTATTTGTTGCCGCAGGCCTGGGCGCGTTTGTGGGCATGCTGCAGGACATCGACGCGGTGCTGCGGCTTAGGACGCTGTCGCAGCTGCTGCAGGCGGCCACGGTGTGCATGATGCTGTTCCACTGGGTCAGCTTCGCCTCCTGCAACCCCTCCATCGAGCGCATCCGCAACACGCTCGCCTCCTCCGCCCCAGACCTGGGCCACTTTTTCGTGCTGCTGGGCATCCTGCTGGTGCTGGCCGCCGGCCTGTGCCACGTGGCCCTCGGCGACCAGCTGCGCAGCATGTCCACGATGTCCGGCAGCATCGAGAGCATGTTCATGCTGATGGTCGCCAGCTACCTGGGCGGCATCAACGAGCTGGTGCGCACCCGCCCTCCCCCCCCCCCCCCCCCATCAAATTCTTATGTGTACCAACTTTGTTTCTGGGCAACACCCTCTACGCCCCCATCTGATGGCCGGACTATGGCCGGCATTGGAGTGCCACCACCGGGGTGGCTGGCACCTTTCCAGCCCGACTCTATGATCCCGCATCGGGTGAGCTAGGCATGTGGCATGTCATCCTTTGCAGACGGAGCCCCTACTAGCCCTTTGAAGAGAGAGGCCACGTCCCCCCGGCCCTCCAGAGGGGGTGTGTGATGACCTGATTTTCGCGAAGGGGCATTTTGTGAATCATCTGTTGCCTTCTGTGGGCCTCTCTGCCGCGGGTAGTGCGGGTCCTGTTGTACGCTCCATTGAATCTTCACATCTGTAGAACTTGCGGAGACATGTTGTATACCGCGCCACCGGCCGCACACTTTGGAGCGATATCGATATCTACCGGGCGTTGGGTTGGGCTCTATCTGCTATAGAAAGGATCCAAGGATTGCCTGCAGGAATGGAGATCCCTTTGCCCATCGCACACGGAGCCCCTTTGCCCCTCGCCGCCCTGGCGCACTGATGAGCCTCCCGCCCCGCGACCCACAGGCCAAGAGCAGAGCCGTGGAGCTGTCCTCCGCGGAGCTGGCGCTGACGCACCTCCTGCTGTTCCTGCTGCCCATCTTCATGATCTTCTTCATGCTCAACTTCCTGCTGGCCATCCTGGGGAGGCACTGGGGAGGTGCGGCACCGGTGCCCGCAGCGCACCCTATGCCTTAATTAGGCCATAGTTGAGCGTTTGTACTCTCAAGTTACGCTGTTCAAATTCAGCCGTGGCTGATAAAGTTACGGTGTAGTCATCAGAATCACCAGAATCCACGGAGCTTTTGTGGGCGTGCAGCTATCCCTACTTATTCGAGTTTGACCGAAGTGTGCTGCACCTTACACACTCCAATTTAAGTGAATCTCAGCTTTCGAACGGCAGACGTCCTACTACAGGTAGATTTTTTTAACCTGGAACTGCTCTTGTGCGTATCCTGAAAGGTTGAATTCCATGTCACAAGTTGGCGACGAAGGGCGCTTAACCACCCCAAATAAGGGTAAAGTGGAACTTCCGGTGCACCATTAGATTGTTCATTAACCGGAATTCGCTGAGTGGGTATACTAAAGCCAACTCAAACTTGGGAGCAGTTATGCACAACCCTGGCAACCGATAATAAACAGATGCCCGCGTTGCTCTCCAGTCACAACAGCGCCTTGCTCCCCAGCGGTGTGAATGCGGCGAGCGCGAAGGGACCGTGGCATGGCCGCGCAGCGTGACTGACGCGTTGTGGTTTGCGTCGCTCCCCATCGCTCGGCCTGCAGCCCAGCAGGTCATCCGTGTGGAGAAGGAGAAGCTGCAGCAGTACCAGAGCCAGTACGGGTACCCGCTGGTGGATGTGCTCCTGGTGGGCGCGGCCGACGCCGGCGTGTACGCCCACAACGCGATCGCCGGCCTCGCGGCGACGGCGCAGACCGGCTCCGTGAAGGTGCGGAGCGGGAGCCGCAAGCTGAAGAAGCACCTGTCGAGCCTCGTCTCGCGCTACCCGCCCCTCACGCTGTCGGCAAGTTCAGTGCGACTGCGGAGCGCGCCACTCTCGGATGGCATGAGCGTCGGCACATCCAAGTTTGCGCCCAGCCTGAGCGAGGTGGGCAAGTCCAGCGGCAACCACGGCGTGCGCTTTCGCGACCCGGAGGATCCCGAGGACCCATGGGAGGAAGGCGCGTCTCTGGGAGCGCGCGGCGGGCAGCGCCACATGACGCAGTTCAAGCTCCAGGCGATCCGTGACGAGCACCGATACAACCGGCGTCAAGCCACGGCGACACTCCTGCGCACGATCAAGTACATCGTGGAGCAGGGCGAGCCACACAAGGCTCGGCTTCGGCGGTCGCCGCCAGTTCCTCGCATTGGGCTGAGGAAGTTGCTGACCGGTCGTCGGCCTATCTCGCCGGGGGGCAGCGGCGTGCAGGGCGACAACGCGGCGATGGACCCGGGTGGGGCTGGAACCGACCGGCCTGGATCATCGGACAACATGTATGCTGAGCTCCAGGAGGCACTGGCTGTCCTCAGCATGTCCCGCCTGCTGGCCAAGAACGGCACCAGCAGCGGGTTCATTCACATGCACCCGGTGAGTGCTGCTGCGGAAGTGGCTGCTCTGGGGTGGTTATGTTAAAAGATACCGAACACGTACAAAGGTGTGTGTAATATCTAGATTGATACTCTCCTACATAGACACAATATATTTTCGTGCAACTTAAGTGGGTTTGAAGGCGGCCTTCCAAAATGGTTTGGGTTTGTTGTTGTCTACGAAGCATCGCGCAGTGTTTCCGTCAAGCTTTCGTTGTGATTTCTTGCATATTTCAAGATATATGTAATAGACCCCCTCCCCCCTCCCCCGCAGCGCGACGGGTAGTGGTCAAAATCATTATTTCCGTCAATTATGTATATGGCGAACCCACAGCGTTGTTACGGGCGTATCTAAGGCCTCATGTGGGCGGCCTTCGGCTCACTCTCTTGTGTGGGGTTGCCTTTGCCGCAGATCGACGACACGCGGGCTGTGTCAATACCCATTCCGTCAGCGCCGCGGAACCACTTTCGCCACGTGGGAGTTGGGGGGCGGGTCAGCGGAATGGCTGCCGGCAAGTCGCGCCAGCGGCCGCGTGGCTCATCGGGCAATGGCGGCCAGCTCATGACGCTTCAGCGCATTCGCCAGGTGAGTTCCCTCTGTTGCTGCCCGCTCCCTGTGACATCGGCCCACTTGGACATGCCGGGAATGGCTATCACGCTCGTCTGCGTCAAACTACGAGAGCGACATAAAGTGGAATATAAGTGGGATGTCTGATAAGCGGAATTGATAACGCCAACGCGTCGTCTGATTGTACATTACTGTCAGTAGTATACTCGCGTGTATGGGTGAGGAGGATACGCGGTAGGGCCGCGCAGCGGTAGGCAGCGGTAGGCAGCGCGCCGGGCCCATGTGGCGGTCCGGTGAGCTGACGCGTGACTCCTGCTTGATCCGTACGGACGACTCGCAGGTGAGACAGGCCGTGGAGCGCATGACCCGGCAGCTGCTGGACCTGCAGCAGGCGCAGCTGGCGGCGTCGGAGGAGTTGGCACGCATGGTGGAGCTCGCGGGGTGGCGTGTCCCCGCAAGCTCAACCGCGCGGCCGCCGAGACGCACGCTGACGCACCTCGACGTCCGAACAATTGTGGACGATGTGGATGAGGTCTCTACGCCCGTATCTGAGTCAGAGAGGAGTACGGACAGGCTGTCGGCCGGCACCGCCGTCAGCCCGGGAGTCTCGGCGGCGGAACTGCTAGGACTCATCGCGGGCGACTGCTCGGTCGGCGACTTGCCCCACCGCGCCAACACCAGCGTGCGCGACCTGGGGAGCCTGATGGCGGCGGAGTCGCAGCTCTTCAGTCGGTCGTCGGACCCCCATATGAGACCCAGCGTCCCGGCGGCCGACCTGCCCGAGCTCGGCTCTGTGGATGTCCCGCGCGGTGACGGGAGCCGCGAGAGAATTGAGCGGCAGCCTAGTAGATTATTCCAGCCACGGAGCCTTAGCGAGCAGGCCCGCCAGCCGCCGCAAGAAATCGACAACGGCAAGGAAGACACTCGTTTTGCCAAGTGGTCCGTATATACAGTATCCGATCACGGAGGCTCGTCTTGGCATCCGTTATTGTATGGCAAAATCGGGGCCCCGAAGGCTGTCGAAGCCGAGCCGGGCTGCCATCGGACACTGCCGGCGTCCGACTACCACCTCCCGGAGCGCGAGTTGGAGTACGATGCCGCACACCCGCTGCGCGCCCCGCGCACACCTGAGGCTTGGCCGTCTGCCGGTCCAAGACATCTCGACACGCCGACTGGCGCAAACGAGGGCAGTGGTCCCAGTAGCACGGCGCCGAAGCCGCGAGACCGGCTGGCGACGGATCCGCAGCCGCCCGCGGCACAACAGCCTATCCGCCCGTTTGGCAACGTCGTGCAGAGTCTCCCGGGGCCTCGGCCACGGCGCACGCGCAACCGCGCCGTCGTCTCGGACATGAACGGGCGTCGCTCAACGTACGGCACTTGACGACCGCGTGTGCCAGGCCGAAGGGTCTGCCAAGCCACGCGGAAGACAGCGGCATGTAACGCCACCCTTCCACCAGCGCCCCGCAGATGGCACTCGACCGCCGCGGTCACGAGATACTACGTTTACGGCAGCCACTCCGTAGCCCCACTGCCGGGCACTGCGGCGGACAGCCGTCAAAACGAGCAATGAACAAGCTCAGCGGGCGCCCCGCGCCGTCCTGCGTTGCCTCCAATCAGCGGCCGCCATCCAGCCACAAAAAAGGCCTCAGCGTCCTATCAGGAGATGACCCATGAAAGGGTGGTCGGTGTGCACTAGTCTAAATACCGGTATGTTCTAGTTCTCACCACCACTAATGTAAGCTCTGTAATAATAATAGAAATAAGCGCGGCATTCCTCAAGATCGCAGATCTGATATATGCCGGCAAAAGGCAGCAGCAGCGGACAAGTGTTAAAACTGAATACTCGCTACCCCCTCACCCGGTAAGGGGCTCAGATGCGTTCCTTCCCTTGGCTTGAGACAGGTCCAGTCCTTGGCTTGCCACTAGTCTCTGTCATGGAACAAGTCTGGAAGATTGGAGCTCGGGCAGACACAGCCGGTTATTTATTATTCGAGTACAAGACGCCTGTCATGTGGTGGGCCATCAGCCCAGAGTAGTGCGAGAAAACGCAATTTAGCAAGCTAGCAAACTCAATGCGAGCTTCTTTAACAGATATAATTACGATACTAGATTTTATTACATCATGATTTTGATGCATCAACATGACATTAAATCATCATCATTATACGGCAGACAATATATATTACGGCATTATGGTATTTGGGGAGATACGATTATAACTATATAATGCATTATGATATTGTTACGACAAAAATGAAAATTATGAATACATAGTATTTCGACCGTTGAGAACCTCCAGCCCGCTCGGGGGATCCCATGGTCATCCCATCGCAGCCGCACCACTGCTCGTAGTGCCCGTATATCTCAGCACTCTCAACCCCCCCCCCCCCCCCCCGCCGCGCCGCTTCCCCCACCACACCTACACCCACCCACCCACCCACCCACATACACACACGAGCGCGCGCGCGTCGATGCGCACGGACCGGATCCGCGCCGTCGTCGAGCATCAGCCCGCCCAGCGGAACCTGGAGTGCGAAACGTACTGAACTGATCGAGGATCCGTATGGCCATTCGTCGGGTGCACGTCTACATTTCGGCTGTATTTCGCAGTATGGGGCGGTCACGCAGGCAGGCAGGCACGGCGTCATTAATCAGTCAAGATACACTGATGTCCGCGATATGCCGCACCGCACGGAGGCTACCGCTGCCAGGAGGCGTGGTTGTGCTGGCGGAATCCTCGAGTTCGCCTGGGCTGATTTCCTGCCTCTGTTTTCTTCAGCGGCCATGCACCAAGTCTGTAATCGACACCTCGCATCACATGTACCCCGCACCCGCACCGTGATGATTCAATTGTGATGCCCGTCACATACGTCACTCGGCAATAAAACTTGAAATGTTACAACATGGATAAGGACCATAGAGAGACCCATCCATCTTGCATTTATTACATTCGGGCGGCGTGGAAATTCATCCACACCTATTGTATAACAAATGACCATAGCTTTGCTGCAGCTGGCTGCGCCGCTTCCCCTGACAGTGTATGGGTGCGACGCTGCCAAAACAATGGCCGTGGCGGTAACGACCCGATTATCGTGAACCAGGATCAGCCGCAGATCGGAAAGCCGGCCATGCGCGCATTGGTTGGTGTTTACACGCACGAATAATCAAAGAACATAGGAATGAACAACCCGACCACGGCGGTAATGGTGCCGGCGCGGTAATAATAAAAGAACACTAAAAATAACAACCTGCTGTGCCTGCCAGAGGACCAACTGTTAACGAAACGATAGCGGATGTTCTTAGGGGTTGCAAGCAAGGCCAATTGAAGGCTTATGATAGGAAGGGTTCTGATAGGAGCGTCGGCCCCCGTACACGAGATCCCCCAGAGAACAGTTCCTCCGTAACCCGCTGCTGGCGGGACCGACGTGCCATCGAGTAGCACAAAGCCCCCGTGGGCTTCCATTCTCATCCGTCAGGCAGCCGGCGGTCTCTCGGAGACGTCCATCGCTGTGAGCTTGAGGCGGTGCGCGTCGGAGGCCGTCGCCGCCATCACCTCCACGTGGATGACGCACAGCAACTCTGCGCCGTCCACGCCGGCGGCCGTGTGGACGGGCGGCGCGCCGTGGTCGCCGGGCGGCGGCGGGGGGCGCAGGCGCAGCGGTGCGCAGGTGCTGCGCTCGATGCTGGCGTGCTGGGCGGAGTGCGCGTTGAAGGGGCGCGGCCCGCAGGTGCAGTCGCCGGCGCAGCGGAGCTCCCCCTCGCCCATGTGCTCGTACGAGGTGAGGAACGTGAGGCACACCTGCCGGGGCAAAAAGGGCAGCGGACACATTCGCGTGAGCGCAACACAGTGCCATAGCTATCCATGGCCGTGTCGAGCGAGTCCGTGTGCCCGGAGAGATGTAAATAAACACACATACATAATAAGCACTGTGCATATAATTCACGTGTGCTTGCAGTAAATACAGTGTGTAAATATGTACAGTGTGAAAATATACATGTGCAGGAAATACACAACATGGCATATATAATACTAAAGAGTGCAATCGCCCGCCCTAAAATCGACATCGGTAGTGCTGTATGCGTCGTGAGTTGCCGTCGTGGGATAAGGATTGGTATGCATCACGTGCGGCTGTCATTGCAATCGGAGCCGGTAACAAACTACACACACATACGTACGTGTAATATGTATGTATACAATATAGACCCCTGTCTGAAACACTTTAGGTGTAATAGTGACAGTCAGGAAGATTCGTAGCGTTGTACTATAACATAGCCAGGTGGCGGCCTGCGTGTAGCCACGTACTGCTTGCAGTAAACACAGTGAGAAAATATGTACAGTGTGAAAACATACATGTGCCATAATTACAGAACACGGCACATATACACAATACTAAATGGAGTGCAACACTACCATTGCCCCACTAAAACCGACATCGGTAGTGCTGTATGCGTCGTGAGTTGCCGTCATGGAATAAGAATTGGTGTACATCATGCGGCTGTCAGTGCAATCGGAGCCGGTCGTAAGTAACATACACACAGACATACACATATACATACATCCGAACTTGCATACACACATATAATCTGCATGGCTACAATATACACCCCTGACTGAAACACTATAGGTGTAATGGTGACATTCAGGAAGACTAGTAGCGCTGTACTACAACACAGCCACGTGGCGGCCTACGTGTAGCCACGCCATACGCGCGCTGTAATTCGCGGACCCTGTAATATGCGGGCTGCCCAGGGGCGGGCCCTTCCCTGATGCTGCGTAAAGACAGCTTGTCAGGACAAAAGAGCTTATTGATTCAGTTGCGCTAACACAGTTCAAATCTCAGACTACGGGTCACTGCGGTTGGCACTGTGCACATGGCAGCCCGCTAGTGTGCCATGTCGCTAGTCATGAAGCCCCTTGACCGCCTCTTACATATATATCCGGTGAGAGTACTGAATCCATCCAATATACAACATCATTGCCGCCGCCTGGAAGTTTGCTATATCGCTCTCATCGTCTGGCCGTTGGTTGGCTCCCAATCAAGGGGTACATTGGCAGCGAACAGGAAGTCGTACATGGCGCAGCAGGGGGCGGGGTATCGCGGTGCACCTCCCCGATGAGAGCCCCGCCCCGGGCCTCGGTGCGGTACGCGATGTCGACGTACGCGCCCGGCGCCGCCGCCTCCAGGCCGGGCTTCCAGCGCAGCGAGCCGTCCGCGGCGGGCACCATCTCCACGTACTCAAAGCCCGAGGAGGACAGCACCTCCGGCGGCTGCGCAAAGGCGCGGTTGGGCAGCGCGGCGAAGAAGGTGCTGGTGGCCATCTGGGCGCGGTCGGGGAGGGAGCTGCGGGCCGCGAGGGTGATGTTGCTGGGCGCGGCGCCGCCCGTTAGGCCCACGCCCGCAAAGGTGAAGCAGGCGCGCTGCGGCGGCTGCGCGTAGCGCGGGCCGTACAGCGGCGGCGGCAGCTGCTGCCAGCGGAGCGGCGCCGGCGGGTGGGTGTCGGTGGCGGCGGCGGGGGAGGCGGCGGCGGGCGCGGGCGCGGAGGAGATGGCGGCGTGCAGGGCGTGCGTGAACCAGGGGCCGAAGAGCAGGTTGCCGGCGGTGGTGGGGTGGATGCCGTCGGCGAGGTGGGCGGCCGCGGCGGGCGGGTCGCTGTGGGCGGGCGGCAGGCGGAGGAAGGGCGGCGGGGTGGTGAGGCCGGAGGGGGCGGCGGCGGCCGCGGCCGCGGGGTCGACCCCCGGGAAGTAGAGCGGCCAGAAGGCGTGCAGCGCCGAGGCGACAGGGAGCGCGTAGTGCGCCGCCAGCTCCTGCAGCCGCCCGTCCGAGCGGCCGGTGCCCGTGAACAGCGGCGACAGGTCCGCCAGGGCGGCGGGGGAGGCGGCGGGGGCGGCGCAGAGCGCGGGCACGTCGCGGCACCAGCTGAAAAAGTTGACCAGCAGGAGCGCCGGCGGGCGCGGCGCCGCGAGCAGCTGCCGCAGCACGCCCTCCACCTCGCGCACCTCCGCGCGGCCGTCCTCCGCCGTCGCGTCCTGCGCCACGACGTTGAACTCCAGGACGGCAAAGTCGGCGGTGGCCGCGGCGGGCGCCCACTTGGACAGGCAGTGGTTGAAGAGCGCCGCGGTGCCGCCCGGGCGCGCGTAGTTGTAGAACGCGACGTCGCTTCCGTAGCGGTGCCGCAGGAAGTCCACGCCCACGCGCGCCCAGCCTGCCGCCGAGCGACCCACGTCAGCTGTCACATCGCCCCCAAGCTCCGGCGTTTTCTCTCGCCCATGCCAGCACCGTAGGAGAAAAAGACCCGCGCTGGCTGGTCGCTCCCGTCGGTAGCGGTGAGGGTGTTGCTGGGGGATGACGCCCGCAGCAGAGGTATTGGCACTACAGGTGGGGAGGGGCGGGGGCTCCCACCTCTGCCGAAGCGAGCCACCGAGCCGGTGGTGGTGTTGGGGTTGCCGGACACGCGCGGGCGGCAGCAAAAGGCGCACATCGAGGCGAACTGGGGCGCCGGCCCGCTGCAGCCGCCGTGGATCCCCAGCACGCTGGAGCCGATGCCCACCCCCAGCACCGGCTTCCCCGCCTCCAGCTTACGCCTCAGCCGGCCCCAAGCCGCCCAGGAGGCGCGCGCCGCGTGGCTGCCGTGCCGGTCGCCGCTGCCGAGGTGGTTGTTGAGCTGGAGGCCGCGCTTCAAGTCGCGCAGGCTGACGCCGCTGTCGGCGGGCAGGAACCACGGCTCCCAGTCCGCGTCCTCGCCGCCGTGAGAGTCGGTGCCAGTTTCCCCCAGGCCGCGCCTCTCCGCCGAAGCGTCGCCCGCAGCCGGCGCGCCGTCGCGAGTACCCCCGGCCGTCGTCCCCGCCTTCATTGTTGTCGTCGCCTCGCCGGCGCGGCAGCAGCAGCACATAAGCAGCAACGCCCACGCCCCAGCGGGCGTCCTGCACGCCATCCCCCCGCCCCCCCCGCTCCCCCTTGCCTCCGCCCCCAACCTCGACAGCGATCCGCGCCCGGCACGTGGCGCCAGAGTCCGTTTTGGCGGCGTTCCTGTGCGAGAACAGGAGCGCGAGACGACGGCTCGCGGCTGCGCTGCTAACGCGGTTACCGCGTGCGGAATGCAATAAGGATTACTGTATTGTGATTTGTACACGGGCTATATTGATGACGCGCTGCTGCTGTTACATCTGGCGCGCCATATGGCCGTAGGTGTGGTGGTTTCGGAGCTCTGGCTGTGGTTTCATCGATGGCGAAAGCAGACAAGCGGCAGCTGACGATGCAAGACGGGGTCCGAAACCACGCCGCATTTCTGCTGCTTGCTTCCCCCGTTCTCCAGGTCTTGCGTTGCACCGTACGCTGCCTCTGGAATAACCAGTGAAACCCCGCCGTTGGCGTGTTAACTGATTTTTCCGGCCATATGACGTCAACCTCGCTAGCCGTAGCCCGCCGGTGCAATAGCGGCGGCACGTCAACAACACCAGCATAGTCCACGCCCCCCCCCCCCCCCCCCCCCCCCCCCCACCATTCCTTCCCTCGATGTAGTGTGACAGCGCTCCGCGCCTCCCACGCGGCGCCGATGTTCCGATTGACGTTCTTGTGCAACAGCGAGAGTGCGAGACGACGCGGCTCGTGGCTGAGCCAACCCGATAGAATAGCGTCGCGCGGATTATTGCGAGATAGATATTGTTGAGTGATGATGCGTTGAAGCTGGCGGCGGCGTGCGATTTAGTCGTAGGTGGTTATGGTTTCGGAGCTCTGGCTGTGGATTCAATGACGAAGCCATACTAGTGGCTCGTAGCCGCATGAAATCCCAAATCGCTCCGTCTGCTTCTCCCGTCCTCCGGCATATATAGCGCCGTACGCAGCGTTTGGACCCAGTAAATTGCGCAGAAGTTCCTCACCTACGTTGACGAGGATCGTCGTCGTTCGCCGGTGCGGCATTAGCACACCATCACCATGTACGCCGTTGCAAGCGCCTTGCGTGCCTGCCCCCCCCCCCCCCCCCCACGCGCGCGCGCGCGCCTTCCTCGTTTCCCCCTCCCTCTTGCGCTGTCTGACCCTAACAGCGCTCCAACGCGACATGCATGCCGCGCCAGAGCGCTTGGCGTTCTTGAACGAGACGATGGCTGACGGCCGCGCTGATTGTGCAGAAATTGAAATTGAAATTGATTACAACTTCTCGTCACTCTGCTGCATCCACTCGCTCAGACTGAGATGTTCTTAGAACCTGCTATCTCTGACCAGATTGGGGAATACGAAGTGTTATCACAGCTCAAGCTATCGGCCATTCTCCTATGTTTCCTAGCCCCTCCTCCGTCCAGCGGGCTATAGCTAAGACAGCAGACCCCCATGTCCTTACTACCTAGGTCAGACCCATTCCATCCAGAGCTCAGCACGCACGCTAAGAAGCTGCCATAGGCGTCCCGCTGCTGCAACTGAGGTGTGATGGGGAGGGGAGCTAACCGGAATAGCTGCATGGTGCTCAGTATTTTAGTACCGCTGAGCCGGCTAGCCTGGTGGGGTGGGGGCTACAATGCCCTCCATCTCTAATATTCTTGGCATAGTATAATGCGTTTAATGGCATGATGACTTCGTCTCGTGCATGTACCAAGCCCGCGGGTCGGGCGATATACTGTCTGTAATACTTGAGGGGAAAGTGCTGGTAAATTCGAAAACATGCATTCCGGGCGTATCGGCTAAAAACGTCCGTAGTTCTTTAGTTGAGGCGCTGATAGTCGCGGGCGTGCGTCCGGCTTGGGGTTTGGTGCCTTGCCGGCGGAAAGTATCCGCAGAAGGCCCACCTGCTGCTGCAAGAAGGTCGTCCGGCGCGGGGGGCGACGGGGGCGGTGAGCCTGTGCCGCGAGCTGGGCCAGGCGGGACGCCTGGCCTGGTGTGCAGGTTGTGGAGGTATGCTCAAGGAAGGCGGTGGTCTCCAAGGCCTCTCCTGTCGCGGTGGGGGCTTGGGTTGCGGCCGGTGGAGCCGGCTCGGGGTGCGGGGCTGGATCGACGCTTTGTCGCCGGCTGATCGACTTCCGGCGGCGAGTCGTCGCCGTCCATCTCCGTGTCTTGAGGGGCTGCCGCGGACGGGGGGTGGGCCGCTCACATCTGGCTAGTTGGTGGTGGCGGGAGCTCCCGGGGGAGCTGGCCGTGGTGCATCGCCGACTGGTCGGCTGTAGTCGGCGCCGGTTGGTGAATACTCGCCATCCTCTCCCGCCCATGTAGATGCGTGGTACTGGCTGCGACGAGTTTCGCGTCGGATCCCGTGTTAATGGAGAGTCCAGCTATGCTCATCCTTGCCGGAGCGGCGGCAGTCGGCATAGGGGCGCGTCGGGTCACCGCCCGGACGTCGTGAGTTGATGTGTATACCCCGAGCTTGGGGTCGAGGGTACGGATCGGGTTCAGAAACATACGGCTGCGGCGCATGTCGACCCCCCGTCGCACGGTTGCGGGTCGCCAGATCGTTGAATAGCATGGCGACTTGTGGGGCACAGTCAGTACCAGGGGGAAGATCGATTGAGGGCTGGCGGGACTGGCGGCTCAAAACGCGGAGGAGACGGCGGACAGCAGGTGGAAGTCGGGTGCCTTTGATTTTTTCGCGGCAATGGTGTTGGGATCTTGGGAGGATGGTCTCTGCCGCTGCGCGGCGCATCGATAGTGGCGCCGGCCGCGGCCTTCTGTTGCTCCTCGGGTCTGTTGATGTCCATGGTGGCTGTAGTGATGGTCTCCTGTGGAGCCTGCTCTTCACGCCTCTGTGGGCGCTTGCCGGTAGTTGGCCTGGTGGTGGGTCGTCTGGTGGTCGGGCTGTCCACCGTATCACAGGAGTACACTACCATCACTAGTAGAGCCGCGCCGGCTCGCCCGGATTTAGTACATACGCAATACTTCGCATGGTGTTAAGGGCCGGCTGGAAAGTGAGAAGTTCTGATCGTGCGGTACCGATGGTGTGTGATGTTGTGATGCAGGTCAACAATTCCTATTTTAAGTGCATAGCGCTGCGCTCTTTGCAGTTTGCCCATGCCCCGCAAGCTCATTTTGAGGGGTTTTGATTTGTGCAATGCAGCTCACTACCGCACATCTACCAACATAATGTTATTACGGGCACTTTGCGAATGTGTTGTATTCGTTGTCATCGCCATGAAATATCATGAAAGCAAGCGGGAAACGCATATGCAGAAACTTGCCGAGCTTGGCCAAGCTCATAATTACCGACTTTGTTTCGTGTGACTGTTGTAAAAATATCCTTACAAGATGGCATAATCACCCTTGTTATCATGTGCTGCCGTAATGTACTTGTATCGTGTGGACCTTCACTGCTATTAAAGGCTGCTTGTAGTTTACCGGAATGCATGCAGTGTAAATGTGATACCAAAAAACTAGCAGTGATTCACGGTATGGATAATGGTAGCGTTTCCATATGTTGCCCCTTGCGCGGTCACCGTCTATAATGGCGGCGCGCACACCTGTCACATTGCTAGCCGGGGACGCCATAGCAAAGTCTATCGTACCGGTGGGCGGTAGCGACGTACATTATATACTAGACACTAGACACTACGGGCCGCATGGTTGCTTGTGGGAAGGCCAGTGATTGACCTCTCCCGGCTCCTTGATCCGGCCGCATATGCTGCACCCCGGAGAGAGACTGGCCGCAACAACATGCCGTGCATGAGTGAGGCATGTAGACATGGCATTGTGGCATAAGTATGGAGGGTCTGTGTTTAGCATGCAACTCAACCACGGAGGGCATCGCAATGGTCCCATTTTACCCTCCGCCCCCTCCCCGCCCACAGGCGCGCCCCGCGATATATGGGCTACCCTTATAGACTTGTAGCCCGTGCTGTCTTGTAATGGGAACCATATCCCTGTTAGAACCATCTACGCAAATAGTGACAGTGCATTTGCAACGGAACAACAAAAGAATCCACACGTGATTCGCTAAGCGCGCCCCCTAGGATAATATGGGGTGGACTTCTTGATGTGGGAATTCTTCCAAAATCTACAGGTAAAAGGCTGATGGAAACATATGTGCCGTAAGGCGCCTCGACGTGCTGTCGCAGCATCCCCCATTTCCACCGGTCAAAGCTGCTAGCTATCAGCCAAAGGAATGCGATATACAATGACATGAACACCATGGTGACGACCCACGCATCCACCGCCATGCACTTCATATGCGACGCGGCAAGGCATGTTACCATGAGGCCATTGGTAGCCAGTCTTCGAAATGCCTGCATGATGTAGGGCATGCATGTGGGAGAGGTGAAGGGCATGTGGTACGCAGCCAACTTGAGGATTAAGTCCTGAATTTCTGAGTCGGTGGGTAGCATGTTGAGCTGCCAACAAACGTGGCACACACAGCGAGTATGTCAGTGCGCTATTACTAACATCTATAGCCACCTAATCGCTCAGTCGGTCTGTCATGTACATGTGTTATCAATTAAATTAGTGTATCAGGGACAATGGGCAACATCGATATTTTCTAAATTATTCCTTATTTGGCGGGGTGATAAAAAGAACAAAAACGTATATTTCCGGTGGTAGTAAAGCCAAGGAAGTGAGGGGGAGGTAGGGGGGGTGGGGGGGGCTTGCGATGGGGAATTGTTACATAGTACAGCAGTACGACGGACGACGTTGTCGTAAGGGCCGTGGAGCCGATGGTGCTGGAGAAGGTGGCGTATATGAACACCCGGAGCCGCGTGTCGGCCGGGTCCCAACTCGAAGCCGGGCGGGTGAATGAGGTAGGCGCCGCTAATCGTCATCAGCAGTGCCCCCACGACCGCGTAGTCGGTCGGTATACTCCGCCGCTAGCCGCTCCCACACCATATGTATTATAACACTTATACGAGTAGGATACACTACCAATACATACCGTATTATGTGTACGAGTGCTAGAGTACGATGTGTACCTGAGACTACTCGAGTATATGTGCGATATATAATGCCATGTGCACCGAAACCGCGGTAAGCGTTGTGGCAACCTTGTACCCAATATTTGTATTCCAAAACATTGAAGCCTCTCGTCTTTGCACCACCATTGCACACCAACTTTGTCGTTGTGTCTCCAAGGTGGAGACTGTCTCGCAGCTGGGAGGTAGGGCACGCCACAAAAGAGAGAGGTTCTGCAAAGCCGTCAATAACGATGCTTCCTCAAAGTGTTTCCACGGTTTATCAGCCCGTCCTTGGGCACCCGTCTCACATCCTGAACTACTACTCTTCCACGAATTCCCTCATTGCCCTTCACAAGCACCACGTCGCCATACTCGATCCAAGAGATTGTGATGGTCGGGGCACATAAATAGGCTGGGAAACGCAAAACTCATATTCAACGTAGGTATATTTGCGACTAGAGTTTTTTGGTTGTGACGTATATTATAACGTATGGCTTGGTCTGGAGGTGTCTCCGCTACGCAGCAGCCCTGAAGGTGTTGCCGGCGTACGATACCTGCTCTACCGGTACATGTGCATGTATTGGTAGCTACGCGTAGTAGAGATGCTGCCGATGCTGCGCCCACCCGCGCGGCCGTTCGTCCGCCACCTACCTAGCCGTTGTACTTAGCACGAAAGTAAAAAACACGGGTTCTTTCGCAAGTCTCCGGAGCGCGCGGCGCGCTGCAGATTATTCGGGGCAAAATACGTTGTAAGGTACGTTTTATTTTACCCCCCAGAATGTTATGTCGTTCGCAGGAAATAGGACACCATAGCTACGCACTTCGGGTTCACTTGCGGCGGATAGGAGGCAAAAAGTGTCTTCCGGTGAGCCACACTGTTTGCTTCACGCCATTGCTCTTTCATGCATGTCAATGCCTTGGCGGCGGCCACCCGTCGAAGTCAGCGTAGACGGCAGGCGCCGCCATGTTGACAACTGTCATTGCATCATCCGTATGGACATAAGTGTCCGCAGAGAGATAAGAGCCGTCGCCCTTCATCAGCCGCAGTACGGGAGCTACGTCACCTTTAACGGAAGTGTCCTTTAGGGAAGCCACCACCTACCCAACATACGAAATGACAAGTCCGTGAATACCTATCGTAAATGAAAATCAATTAGTGTAAGAAAACGAGGGCATCACGGCGAGGGTCGCAAGGTGCAAGGATGGGTGCCTGGCGGGGTCACGAGATAAAATCGTGGCAAGATGTTCATCCTGTGTCGTGTTGATGGTTAGAGAGAAAGCGTGTCACTGCTGGTTTTCGCTATGAATACTCGCAACGAATGACGACGATCGAGGAATACTTCTAAATTGTAAAGGCAAGCCAAAGGGGGAAACTCGTTGTGTTGGAGCGAGACGAGCCGGTGGGGGGGGGGGGGGGGGGGGGGGGGCTGGTCGAAAGAAGAGGGGGATTACGCCCGCTCCACTTGGGTGGTATGACGATATGTCCGCATGAGCGAGGGTGTAGTAGAGCGGCAAGATAGCGGTAGGGAAACGCGCGCCCCCGGCGGAGCAGCCCGCGTAGCTAAAAGGAAGGTGCGATCGATATAGGTCGATACGGATACCCTCGAAAGGTGGAAGGGTCTTACATTGTGCAAACTCACGTTGCTCGGTGGGGATACGTGACTGGAACCCGGTAGAATTTTGCCGATGGTTGTGGCAGGCGAAAAGCGGCAAATGCGGCGAGATAGCAACGCAATATGGCTCGTCGTTTGCGACCAGCGGAAAGCAGAAAGTGCGCGGCCTTATATGATGTGTACCTACGAACTCGAGATGATGGATGGTGCCGAAAATGTGGTTGGGTGTCGGCGGCGGACAAGAAATTGTGTCGGACTACGGTTCGACCCGGGGGGATGACGGGGTCGGGTGATTCGTCCGTGATACGGGTGGATGGCGCGTCGTCACTCACCACATAGGTCATCAAGCCTGCCATCGCAGTGATCGTCGGGACAAGCACCACTATCAAGCTGATCGCAACCCATTTGAGTAGCAGCTTTGCATTCCGCTTTCGGGCCTCTGGTTTTTCGATGAGGGACGCGAATTCTCCGACGTTGATGAAACCATGGCCGTCGACGGCAGCCGCGTCCATATCTGGACAGTCCCAGCCACGTCGGCAAGCTTGATCTAACTGTTGCGGCTGCCTATTGACGGTAGACCCGATTTCGCTCGGGTTGACGCGGTTCTTAGACATCCCACACCACAACACATGTGGAGACGAGAACAATGGGGGAGGGGGGGCTCATCGATGATGGCGGCGCCACCTCTGTCGCAGTCGGAAACGTAGTATGTAGTCATGGCCGGGTAGGTGGGCGCGCAGAGGTTTTTTAACATACAAGGTACTCATGCACTTGTGCCTGATACACGCCGCCCGTGTGCTGCTTGTATTCGCGACCAGCTGGCGCGGGCGGTTCTTCATCGCTCGACGGCGGCACAATGACAACGAACGACGACTCTGAACGATGGTTCGTAAGGTACCGGCCGTCGCCCAACCGGAATTTTGGAAATCAGAGTCGCGTATCGCACTTTTGTGCATGAATGCCAGTAGCAACTCCTGGCAAATCGCACACTCCGGACATCGACGATGCCCCCTGTCGCCGCCTTTGCCTCGCATTGTATATCTCACACTCATTCACAGTACACACACTACTACCCAATGATACTTGCACTCATCATCATTCAGCAAATCACTTATGCCCAAGGCTGTCCAATGACCATGGCTCTGCTTCGCAATGACGAGTTTAGCGGCCCGTAGTCGCCCGCGGCCGGTACTCCGCGTCGAATCTTGATTTCTTATCAGCTCGGCAGCATGCGATGTCTTCACGAACAATGCCGAGCACATCTGGCCGCCCGGTGTGCGGCGATTAGCAGCCCGCGACTCCGGCGCCAGCTGCGAAGCCACTAACGACGAGAGGTTGACGACTCTCGCCGCGACCCGGCGATGCGACCGCCGCTCTCAGACTGGATAGCCCGAGGCCGTCGAGCAGATTGCCCCAGATCCTGGTTTTAGCGAAAGCTAAATCAAGAGATGTTCGGATGCAGGGGATGTTTGGCGATTCTGCGACCAACAGTTCTGAAAGCAACGGCCGCTCCTCGTCATGGCGTTGGGACTCGCCCTCGGTGTCATACTTGCAGCCACCATCATGGGCGGCCCAGCATGCACGGCGAAGATGCTCCTCATGGCCGCCTTTGAGCTGCTGTTCCAGGGCCCCGCAATGCTGCACTGCATATCGCCACGCTCGACGCCAACGGGCTGCCGGATATGCCGACCTCTGCGCGCATCGTCGCCACCAAGACGGCGATCGACCAGCGATTGTGGTCGCCCTGCTTTTGCATATCCATGTGTTTTACCCCCCCCCCCCCCCCCCCCCCCGGCTCTCGTCCAGAGCTCTTCCAAGGAAACTCCAGTGGCATCCCTTGTCTAGTGACGACCCGCCTCGCCCTGACCATGTTGGTGAACTACTCGATGTACCCCTGGCACACCGCCTGATTAACTACGGCGTCGCTCCACAAAAGCACCGTATCGCGTTTGTCGCTATGAATTAAGTTATGCTGTGGCCCGGTGCGCTCTACACATCCTCATCGGGTGCCATGTACTCGCTAAACATTTGCGCACGGCGGCCTATCTGAGCAGAGACTGGACTACACTCTCTCTTCTATCTCAAGTCGCAAAATAAGTGGCATCATCGTCGCCAAACAAGTTTGTACGGGTACTGCTGACGTTAATCCTGACAATTTTCTGCTGACGTATGCAAAATGTTAAGCAATTGTAACCGTACCGATGGTTTATCCGTAATACTCCGCGATGAAAAAGCGCTTGTCTGGCACACGAAATCACTTGTGCATCATCATTCCATCGTCATCATGCCCTCTGGAGCTATCTTTAAATCCCATGTTAACCACTAATAAAGCATGGCCACAATTTTGATGACCGCGGCAGTCATCATAAAACTAGCAGGCGTTTTCAATCGCCAGCTCTGTCCCGACCACGACTCAATTTCCCGAGTCTCCCTCTAAGCGGTGTCATTCGTGGGCGATGCGAGCAACTGCTCCTGTATATCATACCCTCTCCTGAAATAGAAATGCGCCGAGGCGGCGTTGCTGCGGACACCAGCACATGACGACACACCCACACCCACACCCACACCCACGCCGTTGCATACTTTATCGCCATCATGACCTTTTGTGCTGCAGACCGATGTGCCCCCACACTATCCACTCAGCCTGCAGCACGTAAGGATGAGGGCAGGACTGTGACTATCATTTATTACACTCATGGATGTCTTTTACCGCAATGCGCTGTGCGCACGCATTGCAAAGCGCAGTCCAGGACTCCAGTACCATGACATCGCCCCCGGCGCTGCTGAATGGAATGGTTGGCATCCTTCGATGGAGTCTCCCGGCCGCCTGTGGTTCTCACGAGACTCGCATCAGGAAGCCGTCCCAACCACCGCCGTGCTTCCTCATGTCCGCGTCCATGCTGACCTTCAAGTTGTCGCTGTTTGTGTTCCCGACAACCCACACCGTGCCGTCTGCCAGCGCGACCAGCGCAGTCACGTCCTCCTCCCCGCTGCCGCCAAGGTACTTGACGCCGTCCGGTTGCAGGGCTTGGTCCCCCTGACGCCGAGAAACCGACACCATAAAGGGGGTAGACACTCAGACAATGACGGAAAAACAGATAATCGGGCGCTGAGGCTGAAACTGCACCCGCCAGTAACCATCAATGGGCCGCCATTATCCGCTAGCTCTTGTCTCTTCGCCACGTGACGCGCCCCAGGGCATCACGGCGCCTGTCTCGGACATGACGTCTGCGCCGCTAGTTGCCTAGTTTTATCACCCTCCCAGGCGTCAGGTGGGTGTTGCACCAGCAAATGGCCCCGTTTGATCACATCATCGGGCCAGGTACAGCCACAATGAGCATGATGACGATGCATCCATTGATACGGGTTGATATTGCGCCCATTTCATCAAGGCGGTGTGCGTCAATGTCATGGCACGGGATCCAACACATGTCACGAATTGACCGGAGAATGCAAGATGGCGCGGGATGCACCCACACCTTCCAGCTGCGCATGCTCACTTTGGCAATCACGCCGTCCGTCTTGCCATCCAACACCCCTTGCTGCCGCCCCGTCTCGCGCTCGTCGCCGCCGCTGCCGGCCGCCGCGACCTCCAAGTCCGTGCTGGTGGTGGTGCCAGCCAGCCAGAGCGTGACGCCGCCCGCGGAGAGAGCGGCGGCGTTGAGGACGTCCCGCCTATCGCCCTGCAGGACACCGAAAGGGCCAAACTCTCATCCAGGCAGGTACCCCTAGGCACGACGCACATAAAGGGAAATCATATGTTATTATCATTATCTATTATTATTAGTTGTCAATCATTTCGTTTAAAAGTAATAGTACGGAGACACTCGTAGCGTAGCGTTATGTAATCATATACGTATGCACAAGTTAAAGGAATCCGGACCATATATATAACTCAATATGTATAAAATGCAAATTAAATGGAGTGTTCGTGTCTAAAAATGCAATCTCCACTACACGATGAGGAATTCCAGTTTCAATTACTGAAAATCGTCGAAATTCAAATGAAAAATTTATTCCGACAATGTATTGGAATGTATCAAGCAGGGACTCTGAATTCATCGGTACTCCCATCGGCGCGAGTACAGGCCGCAGCGCTGGTGTCGTGTGCACTTCTGCATGCAGCGCATTGATGGGGGGAAGGCGGCTGAGCAAATGGGAGCACAACAAGCAAATGATGTATCTGCTGCTGCCGGGGAGGGGGGGCGGGGGGGGGGGGGGGGCATCGATGGCCGCGCACCTGCAGGGTCGCCACGGAGTGGAGCGTGCCGTTGGGCAGCAGCTTGGCGACGTAGGCGTCCGGGTGGCGCAGCAGAGGCTGCGGCTTGGCCACCGCCCGCACCTTTGTCCGGAAGGTGACCTGCGTGGGCTCGGCTGCACGGCGTCACACGAGCACAGGGGGAACGGCGGCATCAGTTCACATGCTGCACCGCGCGTTCCGTTCCAGCCGAGTCGAAAGGCACTGCATGCTAGAAAGTCTGCTCCTGGCAACTTGATATGTCCGCGATTCGGACACGAAATGACACTCCTGACACTAGCTCAGAGTCCAAAATAAATCCATGTGACGGTCATTGGGCATCGCAGATAATAACCATGGTAACCCACACCGTCTTGGGGGCAGACGACTTCCAGGATGTTTCTTCCCTGCAGGACGGTGTGTGCATGTATGTTTGCTGGCGGTTAGGGCCACGCATGGGAGTGTGCGGCGGGGCGCACCCGAGGTGGTGATGCCGAGCGCCAGCACCGTGCCATCCCAGGGGTCCTCCGCGAGCGCGGTGACGCGGTCATTGCCGCCGCCGCCGCGAAGTATGGGGGTGAACATGCGGCCTGGGGCAGCGGGGCAAGGGAGGGTCGATAGCGAATTCATCCACTGGGCTTTCACAGAAAACCAGCAGAATATGATGGAACACAGAGGATTTCCAATGTCACTGGAATACAGATCAAACAGCAAGTTCCCTTGGTGGCGTTCCATCATACTCGGAAGGTGTCTGTTTCTGATTTACATGGAATATGTACCTTCCACAGGGAAGAGATCGTAAAACAAAAGGATGAAATGGCAAACAGCGGGTGGGGCAGTGCGGGCCAATAAGGGAGGACGCAGGCGCACCCTCGACGTCGAAGCGCGACACCAGTGCGTGGATGCCTGCGCTGCCGGGCAGCGACATGTAGCCGCCAAGCCACTGCGACTGCCAGGACGTGGCGAGCAGAGCAGTGATGCCGTCGCTGCCGACCTGCACGACCACCGCGAGGGCAGCAGGATGGACACCTCACTTCACGTGGCGCAGCACATGAAAATGTCGGTCACGCTGGGTGTTGTCGAGAAGCAAGCGCCGACACGTGTCGGCTGCCCGCACCTGACCGGAGACGTAGGATAGGTAGCCAAGGTGGCCATTCGGCTCGATGCACGCCAGCAAACCGTCACTGCCGCCACCGCCGCGCGTCTTGCCTTGGGCGCCGTCCGACACGGGGAGGTCGGTGGACTGCGTGACGCCGCCGACCCACACGTGGCCGTCCGCGCCCCGGCTGATGGCGCAGGCGGAGTCGTGCCCGCTGCCGCCCAGGTAGGTGAGGTACCTGTGGGCAATCAGGCAGGGAGGCGCACCTCGTCCGGTCAGGCGCATAACACGACAGGGCGCTCACCTGACCTAAGGCTCGCCGCGCCAACAAAGAACAAGGCCCTGGATATGTTCGCTGGCGGTAGCTTAACGTCGGTAAGGATTACGGAGTACGGATACGCTACCAATCGTAAGTCAGAAACCCTGGAAGAGGGCTTGGGCATACATAAAAGTACGAGTGAATATTTCGCATGTTTTTCCGATTTTTTTCAACTTGTGATATAATGATGATATGCACATGGCGTCGTCGTCCAGCAAGACTGTCATTTTTCAGTGATAAACAATCCTTAATATTAGGTTTTCGTAAAAAAGACTGACGTAGCTTGACACATGCAGTAAATCCCGAGTTAGAGCAAGTTCTATCACTGTGAGACCGCAAGTAGTTAAGGACTCTGTGCTGCGCCCTACGTAGTTCTCACGGCAGTAGTCTGAGACGACGCCATCTACCGGTTGATACAAAGACGCAGCGTGCCCGCCAAGTTGGGATTTCAGGGTGGGTGGCACCGGCCTGATTTTCCCCTGGCTGTCGATTCTGGCCACAAAGATGTCATTCGATCCCGAGTGCGCCGCCTGCGCCGCGGTCGCCGCGGTGGCCTGCAAGTCCGGGCTGGTGGTGCTGCCCACCACCCACACACCATCTTCGCCCGGCTCGCTGATGCCGCACGCGGAGTCCGTGCCGCTGCCTCCGATGTACGTCAGGTGCACCACTTCGCCGTCGGCCCCTGAAGGACAGAGCACCACAGCGAGTGAGCGCACATGGGAGGGTCCGGCTGGAAGAGGCGCATTGCGATTGCCCGTAGCTACACTGCTGTTGACGTCAGTAGGCGCAAACGCCCACGATGCACCGTGTACCAACATGGCATGGCATGGTTTGCCAGGGAGAGTCAGGCCACCGCGTGGCTTTTGGAATGGCATGGGATGATAGGACAGGGGATTGCGGGAGGTGGAAACAAAATACATGACGTGATGTGTATGGCGCAATAGTGAATGGTGTCTCATGGCATGATATAACCATGATGATGTGACACGAATGACCGACGGGAGAGAAAGGGCATGGGCATGGCATGGCATGGGAACCAGGGAGGCAGGGCAGTCGTCATTATCCAATTGCAGCAACAGGGAGCTGATAGGCGGCAGTGGGATGGCGGCACCGGCCGCAGGCGCACCAATGCGGGCCACGAAGGCATCGCGGGGCGCCCCAGACAGCATCCGGCTGCGGTGCCCGTCCGCAGTCCTACCCTGCTGCCGCGGCCCGCGGATCACACTGCGCATCTCGCCGGCGATCCAGAGGCCACGCCCGTCCGCAGCGGCGGCCGCCAGGATGCGGTCGTCGCCCCGGCCGCCAAAGTAGGAAGCATATAGCTGCGTGATGGCGGCGCTTTTGTCCTGTGCAGCGCCAACCCACCGCGTCAGCCATGTTGTGCTACACACAACTCATCCCGGCGGGAGGCAGAATGTAATGGCTCAACCGATTGCTATTCACATTACCATTTACCGAGTAGATTCTTTGTTCCGTGGGTAAAAATAGCATTTTTTGCTATTTCCACATTATGCCATTTCTTCTATGCTATGAACAAAGCAGCTAGCCAGTACTTGGCACTGATGACATGATTTATTCGAAATAACAAGGGTGGGTGGATCGGTGTGTATCACATGCATCAGGCCGCTTTGAACTAAGAGAAAGAGTACTGAGCCGTGCTGTCCGGGGATGAGCTACTTCCCGGCACAGGAAGCAGAAGAGAGTGAGGGGGCGCCCGCCTGCATGGGCCTGTGCTTGCCAAACTCCCTCTCCCTGATGATCGGCAGACTGTAATTCGCGGGAACCTGCGCAGAGGGGCGGAGCACGTGCCTCAGCGCGCGCACGGACGAGCCCATGCGAGGCCGGCTACCCGCACATCCGCACCGCTCCATGTGCGAATGGCGCTGGCGCAGCATGTGCATTGGGGCGCCCTGGACCGCATGCCTTGCCTTGACGTGTCTCTGCAGGAAGTGGGGATGTCCGTCGGCGGAGCGCGCAGTCCCAAAGCGAGCAGGGGCGACATGACGAGGCGGCTGGCGCACCGCTGTCGGGCCCGCCTGATGAGCATGAGGTAAGGACACAGGAGCAAAGGCCAACCTTCAGCGCCGTTGCCGATGCATGCAGGCCGTGTTGGCATAGCCATTGCGAGGAGCGCTGACTTGGCAAGGACGCGGCGGCATAGGGCAGGCGGGGGCGGCACCTGTGGTGGTGCACCCGCAGAGCCGGCCGATGCCGTCGTGCCATCAGTGCTGCCGCCAGGCACGCGCTGCCCTTTGCGGCTGTCGCTTTGCTGTGAAGGGGTGCCCGCGTCACTCCCGCGGCCCCGGAGCAGCTTCCCCGACTCCAATTTGGCCGCCTCGCGCAGCCTGGGGCGAAGCGTGCCCGGTCCCACGCGTAATGAGTCATGTCCTGTAGATCCTTGACCGCGCTTCTTTCCGTATACCCCGGGCTGCACCTCTGGAGCGCTTTGACCACCACGGCTGTCCCTGCCGCCAAAGCGGGACACGAGCTCCTTTGCCATTGCGACTGCGTCGCGTTTTCTTTGTTCGTGCTCTGTGCCCCATGCCTGCTCCCTCAGGAATCTGGCCTGATCTCCCGTGCTGATGTGGAATGCTGCCCGCATGATGTCCTCGTCGCTCCCCACCTTTACCGTGCTGTTGCCCAGTCCCGCCTGCAGCATGCTGTGCCCCGCGTCGTGCGGAAACCAGTGCGATATGCCGGGGTGAGCCTGCCCCCTGTCTTCCCAGCCCACCAGCTCCTGCGCCACGCCAATGGCAGTGCACAGCTCACGGGATGCAAGGAGCCAACGCAGCAGATTGCACTTCCTAGGCATCGGAGGTGGCGTAACGCCCCTCAGCCACCTCATTCCCTGTGCGCCCTATGAGACCGCCTTCACTTAAGGTTAATCTCTCTGTCTCTCTCTCCCTCTCTCTCTCTCTCTCTCTCTCTCTCTTGGCATCTCAGCATCAGCAGCTTGTGGCTCACCTGCCCCGGTCCCTTCGCGCGCCACGACCGCCCCGGCAGAACCATGGACACGTGCGAGGCAACCCACAGCAAGCTGGCCAGCAGCAATGCCAGATGCAGCCGGCTGACCCGCCGCAGGGACTGGACTGCTTTCGCCGCGTCACGGTAAAAGCTGCCCCCGGCCGCGGCGCCGCCCGGTGGCGCGAGAGTCGCCCCCGGATTGTGACCACGCCGGCGCGCGGACGCCTGCATCTTCTCCTGACCCTCTGCTTGCCACAAGAGCTCGAGCTTGAATACCGGTCAGCAGCATCCCATAGCGACGTCGCCTGTGGCGGGTTTCCGGGCCAGTAGGTAGGCGGACTATCACTGCCGCCGGGGCGACCCCGGCCTGCTGGCTGGGCGACTATTGCAGCGCCTACCAACAGCACGGCGACTGCTGACTCCCCCAAAGCACAGCTCGACGACGTGTTTAGCCTATCATAAAATGGACACTGCCAGTTGAGCACTTCGGCTCGTCACAGCTCGACGACGTGTTCAGCCTGTCATAAAATGGATATCTCCATACTGTCAGTTATTGTTGAGCACCCCGGCTCGTGCCACTGCTGCACACTGTTGCCTGCGCCCGCGACTAACGTTACACCCTGGCCTGTACGTGTTCAGGGATTTTATTGGTAGTCAGGTTATTGCGTCAACACCTGAGGACTTAACTGCCTTTATTTTGGGCGGGGTCCCCCCCCTCCCTTCACGGCGCCCTGGATTTTACTGGGAATGGGAAAATTTTCCAGCTATGGCGTCGGGCCCTCCCTCACATTGCCTTTTTTGTTGCACATGTATCGCACTCCCGAAATGCTTTGCTCCGCGGGTTGGGGCTTGCCCCAACTCGCATTACTCGAATGGGCCGACGCCCAAACGGGTAGGGCGGACCTTTCGTGGTCAGTGCCGGGTATTTTGATGGCAGTGTTTTAGACGGTGATCCAACAGTGCTGTAAATTCCGTCACTGGCAGTCAATTAGTCTTGCAGAATGCTTCGGCAATTTGATTGATGACTATAATCGAGCGTCGCCTACCCAGGGCTTTCCGTAACTGGATTGCAGCCTAAGCGGTCGTCGTAGGGTCGCTGCAAGGGTTTCACTGGTGCCAGTCCTGTCCCGAGGGCGGGAAAAAAAAAAGTGTGCCGGCCGGGGTAGCACACAATCTCCATATACAAAATTCTGCTGAGAAGACCCGTATCCATCAAATGAAGTAAGGACAAAAAGAAAGATCCTTTCAGCAAGGATGAATATAATACAGGTACGACTAATTCAGCAGTGACGAATATAATAAGAAGGGAGGTAGCCAAGGGAGATTAGCCGAAAAGCTCGCAGGCTAAGTTACACGGGAAGGGCGGGGGACTTGCGGCAGAGCCACAAGAGGGGGATCAGGCGGGTTGTGCGAGCAGGAGGCCAGCCCTAAAACCCTAAACTGAGTGGTCCCATCTAGCGGACGATGATGGTTTTATAAGATTTAACAAGTAGTGGGGTGACCGATGTTTTCGCCGACGGCGGCACGCAAAGAGCCGTACTTCGGCATTTCAGTGCTACAGCACCAAGTAAGACTGCCCGACGGGCGTGCATTGCTCTGTTGCAAACACGTCAATGTGGCGTGGCGCAGAGGCCGCTGGCAGCCGGTGTCGACACCCGCATACCCTAGGGTTAAGGGAAGGAACGGAAGCCCCAAGAACATAGCTCCTAACATTTTCAAAGGGAGGTAGGCAGATTAGCCCCCCTCGGTCTTCAGAACTGCGAACGGGGCGGGGCGGCGCCCGGCGGAGCTGAGGCGCTGCCGAGAAGGCTGCGAAGGGCCACCGTGGGAGAGAGCCAACCGAACGGAAGCGCGGCGGCGCGGGTAGGAAGCGTAGTCGGGTCGATTTAGTCGTTGATTACCGCAGAATTGCGGCCCCCTCCGCCGTAGTGGCGGATTTTGTCCAAGCGCACGCCAGATGCGCTCGCGCCCGACGCCGCGCCCTTGCGTAAGGAGTTCGAGGTCCACACAAAGCGTTCCGGGGGGGGAAGGGGGGGACAAAATTGCAAGCGGCCGACGGTAGCCATGAGACAGTCGCCGAGGGTAGCGGCGTTCCACGTATGGGGCGGGGTAACACCGTCGCTGGGGAGCGCCCACAATCGACCGGGTTGCTTGGCGGAGGGGGGTGTCCGGTACGTCGCGTCAAGGTGACGAAGCAGCTGTCCAAGTTAGCACGGCGGTGGCAAGGTTTGGCCAAGTATGAGCACGAATCCGGCTCGTCGTTTGTTATGTCCCGCCTTCTCGCGGTTGACGAAGAGGGTGATGTTATGTCCGTCGACAGCCATGTCACGGAATCGTCGACATGAGACGATGGACTCGTCGCTCACCACGGCAGTAAAACATAAACGTCGAACACATCGCTGCGCCGTCGCGAAGGATGATGCCGTAGTCGATGGTGGTCGTGGCAAGGGCGGCAAGATCGTCGAGGATGTCGGTGAATACGTCGCACGGCAAGGGCGCTCGTCGAAGCTCTTCGATGGTCTTGAGCTGACGGATTTGAAGCGCGCTTCATTTCGATTATGGCTGGACCGGTAACCGGTGCGTCATCCCGACCGGTCTGACACAGTGTTGATGGAGGAGAGGCAGGGTTGCAGAGAGCTGCACCGATGGTGCCACGCTCTGCAATCCATGCGAGGTAAGGGACGCACGTTGCCTCGATGCAGCAGTCCAGAAGGGACATGCTTTCCTTGTCGATGAAGAATTTGGCGAAGAGGCTGATATTGTCGTCGTAGTTTGTGTAGGTGTTGGCTGTGAGCGATGTAGTAAGGAGGTCAGCACCTTGGCGCCCCTGTCAGTCGTGCGTGCCGTACATAGCTTCAATGCGGCAGCGCATGAGCTCGCTCCAGGGGGCCTTCGCCTCGGCGTCCGCGATGAATAAGTACATATGCGTCTTCGTGGTGCGACGGACGCGTCAAAACGCGCCGTACTCCACTACATCCGGGCTCGGCCATGGCTCTCGCCGGGTGGTGACTACGACGGGGCCATGAGTTGCACAAAGGTGATGCCAAAAATGTAGGGTGTCATAGCCGTTGGTCTCGTAACGGGCGTCGTGCGAGTACATGGCCCGTCGGGCCGCCCGCCCGTTGTTCGAGCAACGGTTAGCCGCGGCATGTCGGGATGTGGGCGCCGGAAAGGGGGAGTCGGTGTAAACTCGTGACGTAGAAGGACATATTAAAGCCGGAGGGGTTGACTCAGGCAAGGGTGGGGGGACGACGACGATCCAGACCGGTGGGTGTGTGGTGAAGGAGTCCCGCTCATGCCGACGACTCCGGTGCATCGTTGTTGCTTTGAAGGCACGCCAAGTAGAGGCGTGTCCTCGAAACGTAGCCGCATGGGGCCGGCACGGCGGAGCACCCCATCATTCGGCCCTGTCGGCCGTAGAGGCCTCGGCCTTCGCGTTGCTCTTACCCACGTCCTTCGCGACGTCCTTGGTGAAGGTGGTGCACGCCGCCACCGTGCGTCTCGCGCGCCGGGCGCGCATTCTTGAAGTTGTCGCGGCTGCCGCCGCCGGTTTTTTTGCCCACGGGGAAAAAACCGCCGCCGTTGTCCGGGTTGCGGTCGTTGCGCCGGGGGGCATCGCAGAAGCGCTGGCGGCTGATGTCTTCGCAGCGCTCACGGTGTTCGCATCTCCGCACAATCACTGATTCGGTGATTGTTCGTGTCTTATCCGTTCGTGGATTATTACTTGTATTAACGTTTTAAATTGGTAGTCGCGAACCGGTAGTCGCTCGCACATGCTAATAATATCAAATAAACATCCGTTCGTGTAGAATCTATGTCGGATAGTTTGGCGACGACGGCTGTTCTACCAAATAAATCAAAACGGAATAATACTGAAGTCAGACGGAATATCTACGAAGAAGCAAAAAACGGTATCTAATGGGGTCTCAGTAGGATGGGTACCGGGGTGACCCTCCTTAGCGAGAGAAGACTGCAAGGGGGCTCCCGGGGCCCGCGTTTCCGTGTTTTCGCATCTTCCAGTTTTCGCTGGGTTCCACGCAGCGATGTAAAAACTGTCTCGTAACCTGTTGCGAGCAAGGTCACCCGGGTTGTTTAAGACCACACCCGGCTCACCACCCGCGTGTGTGATATTCTCATCCGTACGCCCGTGCGTTAGCATGCTAGATGGAGAAAAACCCGTCGTTGAGCCGACGCTCGACTCGCTACACGCAGACGTGAAGGCCCAACTGACGGCTCGTGAGCGCGTTGTTGATGGAGAAGGAGCACATGGTCCTTGTTCCGGGCAGCGCATCGCGGGACAACCGACATGCAGCGGGGGAGCCGCAGAGCGTCCCGACTTGCTAGAGCTAGCCCAAAGCGGCCGTGTCGGAGCAAAATCCGTGAGTGACGAGGATGACTACATCGCGGTGCCAGAGCTATTGCAGAGAGCAGAGTCTGGTTACGAGGCCGTTCGACCGGTCAGCCGGGTGCCTGGGCTCTTTCCGTGAGCACCGACCTAACGAACGAGTACCTCAAGCAGGATGACCGGCGTCTGCCGGCCCAGGAGGAGTATCTATGGATGTCGTGTTTCGGCGCCCACATGGCCGCACTTTTCGTGGCTCTCGACGAGCTGCTGCCTTACGTCCCTGCTGCAAATCAGGACTTCGCCCCCTACCTCGCGAGAGCTCGGAACCACGTCAATCCATCGACAAGGCGTTTCGCTTTCGTTTGGCCTTCCTACGGAGGCTTAATGAGGTCAAGCGTGCGTGTGCACGGTGACCAAGGTGTTTTGGACGTGCTGCGAGCTCTGCCTGCCTGCCTGCTTCAGAGCATCTGGGTTCCGCGATTTTTGAGGACCTCATGAGGGACTACGAGCGTCGCGTCTTCGAGGCGATTGTGGCCAGCAGCGCCAAAGCAACCGCTACTGCTCGGGTGGCGGCAGCAGCTGCAGGGCGCGGACGTGGACGAGGACGTGGCGGTGGATGCGGGCGTGGCCGCGAAGGTGAGCACGAGTGACGATGTGGGGCGCCTTTCGTCGGAGCTGCTGAAGCCTTGCGAGGCCACCTTTCGGTGACCGCCGCAAAACGCACCCTTGCGGCTCAACGGCGGGATGAGCGCCCGGGGTCTGGACCTGACCCGCCCCCACCTTACAGACTTTATTTAGACCTTCCTCGGTGCGGCGCTTCATACAGCTACAGCCGAGTGCGGCTCAACCATCCGCACACCTGCACATGGCGGCTCAACCAACCGCCCCCCGTACCATTCCATCACTGCGTCCGTCGGTTGTTACAGTGCGTGTCACAATTGGTTCGCAACGACCAAGCTTCGCGCGTGTACGTTTCCGCGCGTGACATGCGCTACGAGCGCGAAGGGCGTGCGGGGCGGCCCTCCTACCTGAACCTAGCCCCGCAAACCCGTACTGGTGCTACTGCAAACTCATCCAGCAACTACCGGCCAGCCGCCGGGAATCTAACCGCTGCTGCCGAGTACTTTGCAAACAGTAGTCGCACCTCTGGAACTCAGTCGGTGAAACGACGCACTTACGTAATTGACGAGCCCGAAGCTGTCGCTCCCTTGGCTGCTTCACTGCGATCTTTCGGACTGCAGGATGCTTTCGGCTCAGACGAGCTAGGGCAGCGGACACTCGACCTGCTCTCCAGCTCCCTCACCGCTCAGACACTCAAGAGCTACGCCGGCAGACTGTCTCAGTTCGCGCAGTTCTGCCACGATTCCGAGAACATCAGCCCGCTGTGGGCGACCACTGCTACTGTCGTCCGGTACGTCGCCTGGATTGGTGAGCGAGGGCACATTGGAGCTAAGTCACTGCAACCCTACCTGCCCGCGATCAACACGTTCTTCGAGCTGCACGACCTCGACCCAATCGCCAAGGACAGCCTACACCTCACTTCGGCAAGGCGTTGGCTGATGCTGCGGCAGCGCCGTCTGGAAGCCGCCCCTTTACGAGTTCCTCTGCCTACTGATGTAGCTTACCGCTTCGTCACAAAGGCCGAGCTGATTGTGTCTGCTCCCCCCCTAGAGTACCAACACGACTTCCGAGCCCTCGTGGCCTCGGTTGTCAACTTCATGTTCTTTGCCAGGGGACTTACTGGCGTCTCCTGCCCAGTGCGGGATGTGCATGTCGACGATTACAACATTACCCTGCAGGTGTACCGCGAGAAAGGCCGCGCTGGCCGACGGGGACCCGACGACATGCGCGTGCTTCTCCTTCCGGTGTCAGAGCTCCCCCGAGTTGCATGTCTCCTACACCACTTCATCGACACGATACAGTTTGCCCCCGTGGTTACTGTTGCCTTGGCTGAAACAAACTTCTGGGCGGTCACCCCGAGCGAGCACTCAAAACCTTGGACTGCCGCTACAATATCGGACTTGCTGTCTACAGCCGTCCGTCTTGTCGGTGCTGCCCCTCCCGCCGGCACTTCCTGGACCTCACACAGCCTTCGCAAGGGAGCAGCGTCTGCGGCCAACGCCATCGGAGTACCATTGTCCCACATTCGCTACCAAGGCGGCTGGGCCACTAACTCCGACGTCGTTCTGGACTACATCGACCCCAACGTTCTTCCTTCACCTGGCGCATGGTTCTTCTTTGGCCACATCGCCCCCCTCCGCCACTTCCAAGTCCAA
>VCJN01000546.1:0-67712 GCA_006384855.1 Tetraselmis striata | reverse complement strand
TCTGTGTTGCCATCCAGGGGCGCGTCATCCGCCGGCTGGCGTCAACTCAGGCAGCCAGGCGACGCCTTGGATGAGTGCCGGCATCGCCGTTTACATTACGCAGCAGGTCAGAGGCACGCGCGTACATGGACTCATACCCTCTGGTATGATGTCGTGAACATATGGGGGCGAGGGGGGCTGAAACCTGGGAGATATCAGCCAAGAGGTAATCAGCCGCAGGTAGCTTTTGCACTCTATGCCAAGCCCAACGAAGCTTGGGCAGCATAGGGAGCGGCGTGTGTTTAGCACTTTGTGATCAAATTTCGTTGTATGTATGCATCTCGCTACCGCTTTGCCGAGAACCTTGAACTGAGAGGCCTGCGTCAAGGTCCCGCCCACCTGGCCTTGGGCCTCCTTGACAACAGGCCCGGCCGAGACGATCTCGGCCAGCGGAGAGCTGGAAGTCATTTGTGGCCACCCGCTTGAAAGTCCTTTTGTTAATAGTGCAATACGGTAATGGTTTTGTGTGAGTTATTGAGTTTCGAGCAGAGTGGCCTGAACCCGACAGCTGGGTCGCTGTGCGACTACTTCAACGGAAAAGCTGACGAGTCTGGGGTATTGCACACCTCGACCTGTATCAACAGCACTTGTGCCTTTCGGAATAGGTGCATGGTATACCGGCATACCAGTATGTTTAAAGGATAGGGCCACCGACTAATTGCTGCAAGTCACAAATTCAGAATAACTGCGCCGCAACTAGCAGAACATATAGTCGCCAATACTGATGACGCTTTGCTCCAGCACAGTGCACGAAAAGGCAAAACCTGCATGATGCCATGGATGGCTGGATGCCCGTCGGCATTGTGGCTCGGGCCTTAGGGCTTGCCAGCTTGCTTGAACTGCTCTTGCTGGGCACCTTGCTGCGTTATGTTATTGATGCCCTTTAACTATGTAACGAATGATGGGTTTATCGGTATCAGATGTCGTAATATGTCGCACAGAAGGGTGACACTATGAAAGGCGGATCATCACGGGGTCACATTCTGGCACCATGACTACTAATATGTGGCATGAGCATCGTCATATGGCGCTCCTACTACCAGTACCTGCTGTGCGCAACGGCAAACGCGGGCCCCCTTAGCACGATATCATACATGGCGCCTCAACAGATTATCATTTCCTCCATTCTGGGATATAGCATGGTCTAGAGGAATGGTAACTTGACAGTTGAATCAGCGATGCGTCGATTTTTCAGAAATTTTTTAAAAGAACGGGTTCTATATCACTGGCCTACAGTTCATGAATTGCATTGCCAGCGCTTTGAAGTACCCGAGTTTTTTTCCATTAATACCAGCCAGCGAGTAGCGAGTACCAATACGAACAGTTCACATGCAGACAACGTTCTTGGCGGGGTTGCGGCCGCGCGTGCGGCAGCGTGAATGGTGCTCCTGCGCCGGCGTCGCGTCGCTCGTCGGCATGTGTTGCTTTGGCCCGGGTCATTGGTTGCAAGCGTCCTCGCCGCGCCTGATAGCCTACCCGGGGCGGGGGCTTCCTTAAGTTCCTGGCAGCCTAAGTGACTTCGTGGTTCTCTTGGCTCCTTCTTGGTTCTTGGCTCCCTGTCCTCCTGCTCGACCTTGGTTTCAGGCTTATGTCTCTCTTTTGCTGGCAACCTTTCATAGTTGCTGTTAGTTCCGTTGTAGTGCGCTTTTGTGAAAGCCCTGATGTAAAATAAAATACCAGCAGTTGTAGGGAACTGCCCTTTTGTAATTCACACCAGTACCAGCAGCGAGTAGAATATTTTTGGGTTCTCCTACAAACCCTAGTACAGTGGCTTACCGCGCGACCCGCATCCCGATAAAAAGGCGAATGTACTCGCCCCGCGCGGGCGGATTTGCCCCGCTTAGGGGCCCGCTAGGCGGAGCCCAATAGCATAATATGGGAGCGTATTGATGGCCAGCCCTACCACATACCATGGACGATTCCCTAGCAGGTGACCATATGGATCCACCCGCTGACTCGGGGGCTGCACCCCTGCGCAGTATGGGCTGAAACCCGGCTCTACCAAGGGCGCATTGAATGCGGACAACATCGCTGTAGGTGGGCTGGCTTTGGAGCAAGCTTTTCTCGCAGTATTGGCCGTTTTGCGGGAACTGCTCGCTTGCTTGCATGCCGGCGGTGAGAAGAGCGCGCCTTTCACTGTGAGATTCAGATGTGAAATACGGGGTGACGAAGCACTACTACTAGCGACTATTATTTATCCGTGAAGGCTGCTGCTGGTGGCGGCACGTCCATCCAGTTACGTGCGAGTACATTCCGGCGTTATTGCCGGCGGGCGATAAATCCTTTTTGTAATCATTCTGGTTATCGTACTGCCCGGTGACGTGTTACATGGCACTGACGTATAAGGTACAAGGTTGTCCGTGTAGTACCGGGTAGTACGCGATATATTTATTAAGCCGGTACCGGGTATCTAGTACGAACCCGGGCGCGATGACGAGTCGTCCTGTGGATAACTACGACTATTAGTACATGGGAGCGCAAATCGCAGCCGTACTATTCGGCTAGGGGCCTGCCCGCCGTCCGATCAAAGGTCATCATCGGGCGGTTTGGCTGCCATGTTTTGCCAAAGAGTGCTCACGTTACATAAATATTTGCGAGGGGGAGGGGGGCAGGCAACGGGATGCCGAAGAATGTTTAAATTACAATATTCGCGACAGCTGCCGTCGGGGCATGTGGCGGGGGGCCCGGGGGGGGGGGGGGGAGGCGGGCGGGCGTGGTCCCCCCGCCCCCCCCCCCCCCCCCCCCCGCCGCCCGCCGCTCCCGCCGGGGGAGTGAGGGGAGGGGGGTAAGGGGGCGGGGGCTACTGCTTGTTCTTGTTCTTGCGTGCCCGGGGGACCCTCCGCTTCGACGATCTCGCTGCCTCCGCCTCCGCCTCCGCCTCCGACTCCACGACCGTCAGTTTCTTACCTCGGCGCTTCTTCACTGGCCTCTTCCGCTTCTTGTCATCCGTCAGTGTCTTCACCACCCCCGGGAGGCTGTGCCGTCGACGACGCCGCCATGAGCTTCCTTACCTTGGCGTCGGGACGCCCCCTGTGCCCAGACGCCCACAACAAGCCACAATCATTTCGCCTTTAAGCGGCTGAGGATGCGGCCTCCTCGGCCACCACGAGTTGCGCCGCTGGCACTGTGGAAGCCTTGGCGTTGAGGTGGGCCTTACGGCGCTCCCGGACGAACCTGCGCGCGGCACAAGTTAGCCACGAGTGGGTGCGTGCTAATGTGGAGGGTGGAGTGTTTTGTTGCGCGCCCACCTTACTTGTCACGCGTTTCCTCATGTCTTTCTCGTCCTCCTCGATGCCGGCGGCGCGGACACGCGAGCGAGACAACAAGGCTCGCCGCCCACTTTTGCCCGGGGGGGCAAGGTCTGCCATGGCGCTGTGAGCGGTGAAGGGGGGGGGGGGGGGGGGGCGGCGGCCGAGGTGGAGAAACTAACACCCAGTCGACGACCGCCTTCCGCAGCAGTCAACGACACATCGGAGGCGAGGAGCAGCGCGCCACTACTATTTATATGCACGTATTGTCAAGAGCTAGTCGGTGCGGTATTGTGTCGGTGTAATTTCGCAATGTTTATTGTTGAAGTAGCACGGCGTAATGAATACGCGGTTTCACCGAGTGAATCCGGGATAATATGTGCGGTAGGGCGCGCGTATATGTGCGCGACGAATGTGCGCGCGCAGCGTTGTGCGGCGGTGTGCGGCGGTGTGCGGCGGTGTGCGGCGGTGTGAACCGATGTAAATAAAGTGTGAATATTATATCGGCCGTAGACGATCGGGTCTGGCAGCACCGCCCGTGCTTGTAAATAAGCGACAATGGATCACGTCATGCTCCGGTTGTACTCCTACACTTCCTCCATTTTGGCGGGTGTGTGGGGGGGGGGGGGGGCGCCTCCATCCGCGTCGGAACCGGTAGTAAGTGTTGTTGTGTGCCCACATCGTGACAACATTACACGGTGGCAATTGCAATTAGCGGTGGCTTAAATAACGTGAAGGCGTTTTCGAAATCGACAGAGAATGAGGCGGTGCTGGCGGAGTGCATTGGCGGTGCATAGAATAGCGTTTTGCTGGGGTTTTGGCTGCATCGGACGCCGTATTCCCACCCATCTGGCACGGAATGTCCGGATTTCACACATTTGCGTGTGAATATATATAGTGTGAATATTACGTACGCGTCTTTTACGCTGGGTGGATGGGCATCCGGCGTCCGATGCACCCCGAATCTCACCAACACGCTACTCTACGCACCCCCAATGCACTCCGCCAGCCTCGCCTCTTTCCGCGCAGGTCCTACGTTACATTGTATGTATATACATACGTACATGAATTGCTCCGAAACCAGCCCAAACTTAATGAGTGCACAAGTGTAAATGGGGGGGGGAGGGGGGGGGGGGGGGATGTGGCGGCGGGGCATCCACTCACACATACCCCGGCGATGTATGACATATATTACATGCCGTGGCGGGTCGGCGGGCCGACCCGGCGGGGGGTGGGGGGGGGGGGGGGGGGGGGGGGGGGGGGGGGGGGGGGGGGGGGGGGGGGGAGTCTATTCAACTACACGTGCGACAGTGTCGTTTCGTGGAGCAGTATATGTGCCCGGCCTCATTTATACCGCCCCCTACCTGCGCTGCACGGTGCACCCCTACGAATTACTTAGCACAAACCGCCATTACTTAATAGGAACCTAGCACAGCCAGGCTTATATGCCCGCTTTGCCGATCAACTTCTACGCACTTTCCGTCCCTCAACCGCCGGACATGGGGGTTAAGCCGCAAGCCTCGGCAGTTGCCTAGCCAGACTTGGCATCCCGTACCGTGTCCATGGCTTCGCAGCTCTGCCGCCGGCACACGCCGAGTCCGGGGCTTGCTGCCGCGGGGTTGCGCACGCATGCACGCACGGTAAAACGCCGCCGACGCCGCCACGCTTACTTCCACCACCTTCGCCAGCCGCAGCTTCGCACGCCGTTCCGCCGACATACGAAACGCACGAATCCCCCCCCCCCCCCTCCCCCCCCGTCCCCGGGTCATGTATAATATATTCGAGGCGACAATGCGGGGCGCAGCACACGCCGCGGCGTGGGTCGGCGGAGCGGCGGGCGGCGGGAGCCCTAATGGCCGGGCAGTATCCACACCCACACCGGCACCGCCGCTCACCTCCGACGCGGATGAACCACCTCCCAAAGGAAACATGCCGGTTGGTGGTAAGCCCAGCAGGCGTGGGGTGCCGGCGCCGGTACTTGTGCGACGGAGCTGTCGCGTCAGGAACCGCACCGCATGTGGAGCAACACATGGCGGTGCCGGCCCCAGCCACCTATGTATAGGGCCACCTCCTCACAACACCCCGCCACGACGGCGTCGGCCACCGCCGACGGCGCCGTTGCGGGGGGGGGACGCCCTGCCAGGCGACGATGATGCGCCTGATGCGCCGCGTCAGGAGGCGGAGGAGGCCGTGGTTGAGGCGACTGATAGGGCTGAGTGAGTTGTCGAGGCGAGCGAGGCTGCGCTCGCGCCACCCGCCCCGCAGCCACCTGCGGGACATGCCGACTTGCTCGTCGCCATGTTGACCGGAGCACTACGAGCAGTGGCGGGAGGCGGCCACATGCACTATCATGTGCGTGTCCTGGCCGGACGCCCGTCATGCGTGTACTGCGGCCAACGGACGGAATGGGAGTGTTGCTGCGACGGGACCCCGGCTTGGTGTGGCCCCAAGTACCCATGCATGGCGACCCATCAGCGGGCAGTCCCCTGCCCGACCACGGCCGCGGTGAGGGCGGAGTTCCGCCATGTCAGGGACGTGTTCCACGACGCGACTCGCGCCGCCGTGTGTGAGGCTTCCGAGAAGGCACGCGCGGCTGGTAGGGTGCGCAGGGTGAGGCGGCGGACGGCCCGGGAGGTGATGAAGAGCGAGACATGCCGTCAGTGAAGTCGGGCGCAATGATATTGGGTGGGGCACACGGGCGTGTAACACTTGCACTTTGCGCGTATGGCTGGGTTACATCTAGGCGGCGTCACACTATGCAACCGGAAAGGCTGCGTTGCTACTGTAAACGATGCTACGCCTCACTCGGTAGCAACCGCTGCCCCGCCTATCCCACAGCCGCTGCCCCCCCCCCCCCCCCCCCCCCCCCCCCCCCCCCCGCGGGATCCCCGCCATCAGCAGCTTGCACTTGCACTTTGCGCGTACTGCTGGGTTACATCCAGGCGGCGTCACGCCGGAAAGGCTGCGCTGCTACTGCAAACGATGCTACGCCTCACTCGGTATCAACCGCTGCCCCGCCTATCCCACAGCCGCTGCCCGCCCCGCCCCCCCCCCCCCCCCCCCCCCCAAGCGCACCGTCCTGCGACCTCGCGTGGATCCCCGCCACCAACAGCGTGCACTTGCACTTTGCGCGTACTGCTGGGTTACATCCAGGCGGCGTCACACTAGATACTATGCAACCGGAAAGGCTGCGTTGCTACTGCAGACGATGCGACGCCTCACTCTGTAGCAACCGCTGCCGCGCCTATCCCACAGCCGCTCCCCCCCCCCCCCCCCCCCCCCCCCCCCCCCCCCCGCGGGATCCCCGCCATCAGCAGCTTGCACTTGCACTTTGCGCGTACTGCTGGGTTACATCCAGGCGGCGTCACGCCGGAAAGGCTGCGCTGCTACTGCAAACGATGCTACGCCTCACTCGGTATCAACCGCTGCCCCGCCTATCCCACAGCCGCTGCCCGCCCGCCCCCCCCCCCCCCCCCCCCCCTCGCGCACCGTCCTGCGACCTCGCGTGGATCCCCGCCACTAGCAGCTCGGGGGCGCCGACGCCCAAGTCGGCAGCATTCGCGCATGACATGTGGGCAGGGGCCATGAGAACAGCCACCTTGCGGATGCCCGGACCGTCAAGGAGGACAAGGGCCTCCTCCCCGCCGGAACCACCGCCACCGCCCGGCACTCTCCACAAGTCCAAGCCCACGGCAGTGTGGGCTCGTTCCAGCGTCCACACCGTACACAATGCAGCCCCATGGGCCGCGCGCTGGCATGGCTGTCGTCCGAGTCAGCCCCCGGCGGGGGCGGCGGCGTGGCAAGGTAGACGTGTTGAGCTCGCGCGACCATGGTGGTGTACTTGGCGTCTTCGCGCTCCGCCAGCAGGCATGCGGATAAACCTGTCGGCATTGCACTCCGGGCAGTGCTGGTCGGGGAGGTTCGCCCATCCGCCAGCCTTCCCGGGCGCCCCGCTGAACGCCACGCACCCCTTGCGGCACATGTGCCGGACATATCTGGATGTATCACGCACTTGCATGCATCGGGAGGCGAGGAGCGTGAGGGGCATGACACCCCAAGACGCGCCGCGTCAAGCACGCACCCATGCAGACATCCCGGCCGTACCCGCAGGAACTTCCGCATCGCCTTGTGGCTGCGTGGCACGGCCATCCCACCCCAGGTGAAGCCGGCGGGCATGATGTCATGCAACAGCTGCCAGTCGCTGTCAGCGGAGTTGTTAAAATTCTTGCTCTTCACATGGGCCGAGCACTTCATGACTGCAAACGTGAGGGCATTCGTGTCGGACCCCGGCACAACAGCAGACTCTCACGCCCGGAGGTGCGCTGCCTCCTCCTCCTCCTCCTCATCGCTCGTCCACCCGGCGCCGGCCGCGTCCCCCCCCCTCCCCCTTCCCAGCCCTCCTCTTCGGATTCACTGGACTGGTCATCGCCTTCAGGGACGGTTGCCAAGCGAGCCTCCACGTCCGCATCCACAGGGGAATGCTCCTGGGCAGCCGCCATAGCCTCCACAACCTGCCACGCCGACCGGGCGGGTGCGTGTGATTCCATACAACCGCAGGTGAGTGGTGCCACAAGCACACAGGCCGGGCCCACTCACCTCTGAACGCAGAAGGTCCACAGTGTCACCGTCCTCGAAAACAGCGCGCCACTGGGTCGCCCCGCCGTAGATCTCCAACACCCACTCGGTAACGACGCTGGTTATCACGCCGTAGGGCCATACTCCCCGGAACTTCTTGGCGATGACCTTCATGTAGAAGTCACCGGGATCGCCTTCCCGTATCACGCCCTCATCGCGGGTTCCACGCCCGCCGGCGGCCACGCAGGCGCGTGGATGTCCATACCGTCTTCGCCAACGGGGTCCTCCCCCCTCCCATCACATCGTCCACCTTCGAGCCGCCGTCGTCCGAGACCGGCGCCGGCGTGCCGTTTCCGACGGCTGCAGCTACTCATGCTGCCGCCCCTGTTGTTGTTGCTGCTGCTGCTGCCGCCCCTGCTGCTGCTGCTTGTGATAAGGCGGCCTTGCGGCGCAACTTAGCCGCACGCTTCAACGAGTGGCTACAGTTCGGGAATTTTAGGAAGTGCCGCTCTCGCGCCATCTTATCACATGTGCCCGTCACGTTGCCCCGGCAGTGCTTGCATGTGTACACGCCATCCTTCGACACACTCGCTATCCATCCCTTTGCCGGCATGCCTGCTGCAGCGCGCGGGGGGCAGGGGGGGGGTTGAGAGTTGGGGTGGATGTAACCCACCACCGGCAGGCAACACAGATGCGAGTGCGCGGCTGTCCGCGCTTGATTCAACGGTGAGCGGCGGTGACCGTGCGGCGACCCCGTACTTCATGCGCGTGCTGGGGCGTTACACAATCATCAACAGTTAGGGCGGCTGCATTAAAACGCGCACCTACAAACACCACCTACCGCCTACCACCTACCGTACCACCTACATCCGCCCACACCTCTGCCCGTCGTGCCGCACATCGCCGCACACCGCGGGGTCAGCGATGTGCAACGATGTGCAACGAGTACGTGCAGCCGCCTGTACTTAGCCCGGGTGCTCCGCGTCGGCGGGCGACACGCGAGCCCGCGTGCGCTTATCAATTTGATGAAATTATGGAAACGAGAAATTCATATAGTACTTTACAGGTCGCGCGCGATAGTCGTCGCTACTCGGTATGAAATCCACGTCCCTCGTCCGTCCCGTATCGTCCCCGTATGTCGTCGTTCGTCACCAGTAGGGCACACTTGCGTCACATCTGAATCTCACAGTGTTTGTGAATGTGCTCTACGATGGTAGAGCTAACTCTTGGCGTGCATCCGTACATATAAAACGCATATACATACGTGTGATATGAAAATTCATCCCCTCGTGACATTGGGTTATAAAATTCATTACTAACCCTAAACAATGACACGCACACGTATGGCACAATGAGAGCCCAACAAGCAAACGCCATGTAGGGCTCCCCCCACGCATGATGTGTTCACGTATGACACATGGAAGGGTGCGGCCGGAAACGAAGGTGAGGGCTCATAATGGGCAAATCTACAATTGATGCTTGACAAGGGGGCAAGACTTTTGTGGGCAGGTATATGTGTGCAAAACTGCTCATTGTGATTATTTTTTCGCCCCCGGGACAGGACTAGCACCAGTGAAACCCTTGCAGCGTCTCTACGACGGCCGTTTAGGCACCAATCCAGTTACGGAAAGCCCTGGGTAGGCGACGCTCCGTTATACACCCATGCACATAAGTTTGGGGTCCCTTTTCGGCAGTCTCAAGACTTCACAAGTCTAGGGTACCTGAACGTAGGGTATATGAGATGAAACCCTGGAATCTCAGAGGGCTTTATAAAACCTGCATGACGAGTGGCTCAAACCGAAGCTTAATGACCTTTGACTAGGGAATCACGCTGCACTTGGTGCGTGGATGGGCGTCGCCTGCAACTGCACCAAAACTGGGGTCGGTATCACCCACACGCCGACGCGCGTGCATAGGCAACCAAACGGCGGGATGGGCATGAACGCGTGAGGAAACACATTGGCGAGGGGCTCGGGTGCATTTGGTTGGGGTGCAGCCGTGTGGGCGGCGGCCAGTGCATGTCGCGTTGCGATACTGGCATGGCATCAGTGTCGGCCACGCGCGGCAACACCCCCTTGGCTTCAAAACGCTATAACTTCTCAGGGTTTGCTCAGAAAAACTTTTTAAAAATATCACGCCATTCCTCGTTAAATTCTGCGTCGGGAACACTCTTCCATAATCACAAAATCGATTTTTTGGGTCTCCGGAAAAAATCCCCAAAGATGATCATCCAAGTTGCCCCTCACTGCCTCATGTGCCCACCCATATCGGGCGCGTGGCTTTGCGCCAAGTGCGTGTCTAAGCCCCATACTCAGTTGCGCGAGAGCGTTATGTATGTCGATGACCACGGACCACCAACACTTGGCATGTGCCACCTCCTAGCGATACACACATCTACCAGCCAAAATGCCATTTTCCACAGCATTTTTCAAGGAATTTCATATTAATCAAAATCCACGCCCCTACCGCGCCACCCCGCCCACGAAACGGTGCAACTGGCATTCCACCACGCGCCCCTATAGTAGAGCATTGCCCTACGCCAAGGGGGCCATCGAGCGCCTCTCCTACGTGCGTTCGCCACAGAAACAGCAGCATTTTCACCCCAAAACTGCTCCCCACAGTGGCCAACTTGACGTTGGGGTGTCACGTCGTGCCTATAGCGACATGCTTTCAGTGGCCTACACGCACGGTGTGTGCAACTTATGCCAAGGGCCGTATCCACCGAGTTTGGTGCGACGAGTGCCGCTATTTCCATAGGTTTGGACGGTTGGCGCAACCCACAACTTTCTGGCGCCAACGCACCATGCAATGATTTCGCGTTTTTGAAAGGGCGCCCACAAATGGTCGTGTTGTCGCGCGGGTGGGTATAAAGCGCACAAAAGGCGTTCGCCCGAACTATTCCCACTGTAGTTAGCATGTATGCACATGCAGCCGGCGTTATCCTCGCCCATGCATGCGCTGTGCGATCGAAAATGCAAAACCCGGACTTATGTGGAGGGGTGTGCGCCGCACCAAGCGCGCTCGACGAGGTCGCAATAAGGCGTCTTGGGACAGTGAGCCCTTTCGAGCCCGTGGCTCGCATGTGGATGCGTCATGGGCATATGCAGCCAGTAGGAGCATTGGGGTGATTCAAACATGCCGCGTCGGCCGTATATGGCCGAATGACATATGGCCAACACACCCATGCACATAAGTTTGGGGTCCCTTTTCGGCAGTCTCAAGACTTCACAAGTCTAGGGTACCTGAACGTAGGGTATATGAGATGAAACCCTGGAATCTCAGAGGGCTTTATAAAACCTGCATGACGAGTGGCTCAAACCGAAGCTTAATGACCTTTGACTAGGGAATCACGCTGCACTTGGTGCGTGGATGGGCGTCGCCTGCAACTGCACCAAAACTGGGGTCGGTATCACCCACACGCCGACGCGCGTGCATAGGCAACCAAACGGCGGGATGGGCATGAACGCGTGAGGAAACACATTGGCGAGGGGCTCGGGTGCATTTGGTTGGGGTGCAGCCGTGTGGGCGGCGGCCAGTGCATGTCGCGTTGCGATACTGGCATGGCATCAGTGTCGGCCACGCGCGGCAACACCCCCTTGGCTTCAAAACGCTATAACTTCTCAGGGTTTGCTCAGAAAAACTTTTTAAAAATATCACGCCATTCCTCGTTAAATTCTGCGTCGGGAACACTCTTCCATAATCACAAAATCGATTTTTTGGGTCTCCGGAAAAAATCCCCAAAGATGATCATCCAAGTTGCCCCTCACTGCCTCATGTGCCCACCCATATCGGGCGCGTGGCTTTGCGCCAAGTGCGTGTCTAAGCCCCATACTCAGTTGCGCGAGAGCGTTATGTATGTCGATGACCACGGACCACCAACACTTGGCATGTGCCACCTCCTAGCGATACACACATCTACCAGCCAAAATGCCATTTTCCACAGCATTTTTCAAGGAATTTCATATTAATCAAAATCCACGCCCCTACCGCGCCACCCCGCCCACGAAACGGTGCAACTGGCATTCCACCACGCGCCCCTATAGTAGAGCATTGCCCTACGCCAAGGGGGCCATCGAGCGCCTCTCCTACGTGCGTTCGCCACAGAAACAGCAGCATTTTCACCCCAAAACTGCTCCCCACAGTGGCCAACTTGACGTTGGGGTGTCACGTCGTGCCTATAGCGACATGCTTTCAGTGGCCTACACGCACGGTGTGTGCAACTTATGCCAAGGGCCGTATCCACCGAGTTTGGTGCGACGAGTGCCGCTATTTCCATAGGTTTGGACGGTTGGCGCAACCCACAACTTTCTGGCGCCAACGCACCATGCAATGATTTCGCGTTTTTGAAAGGGCGCCCACAAATGGTCGTGTTGTCGCGCGGGTGGGTATAAAGCGCACAAAAGGCGTTCGCCCGAACTATTCCCACTGTAGTTAGCATGTATGCACATGCAGCCGGCGTTATCCTCGCCCATGCATGCGCTGTGCGATCGAAAATGCAAAACCCGGACTTATGTGGAGGGGTGTGCGCCGCACCAAGCGCGCTCGACGAGGTCGCAATAAGGCGTCTTGGGACAGTGAGCCCTTTCGAGCCCGTGGCTCGCATGTGGATGCGTCATGGGCATATGCAGCCAGTAGGAGCATTGGGGTGATTCAAACATGCCGCGTCGGCCGTATATGGCCGAATGACATATGGCCAACACACCCATGCACATAAGTTTGGGGTCCCTTTTCGGCAGTCTCAAGACTTCACAAGTCTAGGGTACCTGAACGTAGGGTATATGAGATGAAACCCTGGAATCTCAGAGGGCTTTATAAAACCTGCATGACGAGTGGCTCAAACCGAAGCTTAATGACCTTTGACTAGGGAATCACGCTGCACTTGGTGCGTGGATGGGCGTCGCCTGCAACTGCACCAAAACTGGGGTCGGTATCACCCACACGCCGACGCGCGTGCATAGGCAACCAAACGGCGGGATGGGCATGAACGCGTGAGGAAACACATTGGCGAGGGGCTCGGGTGCATTTGGTTGGGGTGCAGCCGTGTGGGCGGCGGCCAGTGCATGTCGCGTTGCGATACTGGCATGGCATCAGTGTCGGCCACGCGCGGCAACACCCCCTTGGCTTCAAAACGCTATAACTTCTCAGGGTTTGCTCAGAAAAACTTTTTAAAAATATCACGCCATTCCTCGTTAAATTCTGCGTCGGGAACACTCTTCCATAATCACAAAATCGATTTTTTGGGTCTCCGGAAAAAATCCCCAAAGATGATCATCCAAGTTGCCCCTCACTGCCTCATGTGCCCACCCATATCGGGCGCGTGGCTTTGCGCCAAGTGCGTGTCTAAGCCCCATACTCAGTTGCGCGAGAGCGTTATGTATGTCGATGACCACGGACCACCAACACTTGGCATGTGCCACCTCCTAGCGATACACACATCTACCAGCCAAAATGCCATTTTCAACAGCATTTTTCAAGGAATTTCATATTAATCAAAATCCACGCCCCTACCGCGCCACCCCGCCCACGAAACGGTGCAACTGGCATTCCACCACGCGCCCCTATAGTAGAGCATTGCCCTACGCCAAGGGGGCCATCGAGCGCCTCTCCTACGTGCGTTCGCCACAGAAACAGCAGCATTTTCACCCCAAAACTGCTCCCCACAGTGGCCAACTTGACGTTGGGGTGTCACGTCGTGCCTATAGCGACATGCTTTCAGTGGCCTACACGCACGGTGTGTGCAACTTATGCCAAGGGCCGTATCCACCGAGTTTGGTGCGACGAGTGCCGCTATTTCCATAGGTTTGGACGGTTGGCGCAACCCACAACTTTCTGGCGCCAACGCACCATGCAATGATTTCGCGTTTTTGAAAGGGCGCCCACAAATGGTCGTGTTGTCGCGCGGGTGGGTATAAAGCGCACAAAAGGCGTTCGCCCGAACTATTCCCACTGTAGTTAGCATGTATGCACATGCAGCCGGCGTTATCCTCGCCCATGCATGCGCTTTGCGATCGAAAATGCAAAACCCGGACTTATGTGGAGGGGTGTAGTCACCAAGCAAATTGCCGAAGCATTCTGCAAGACTAATTGAAGGCCAGTGACGGAATTTCCAACACTGTTGGATCACCGTCTAAAACACTGCCATCAAATACCCGGAACTGACCATGAAAGGTCCGCCCTACCCGTTTGGGCGTCGGCCCATTCGAGTAATGCGAGTTGGGGCAAGCCCCAACCCGCGGAGCAAAGCATTTCGGGCGTGATCTCATCATAAATTTATCATTCGCGATTGATTCATTCGCAGGCGTACGGCGGGTAGTCAAAACTTTGACCTGTGGGACAACATTCATCCGCGTTTTTCTATCCCGGCCTGGGTGTATATTATCATTGTGCACGGCGGGCCTCGCGCCATATATCCTTACGATTCTCCGCGCGCCCCCGCTCCGCCGCCTGCTTCGTGCGCAAATTGCGCTGCTGATGTTGAGTGACGTGGTGGGCTCCCAGCACCGCGCCCCCACCCGCTTTGCACAGCGATTGACCGAGCCCTGCATAAACTCGGCACTTGTAGACCTGTGACAACAGAGGCAGCCAACGCGTGCACTGCTATCACGCTATCACTCTGAGGGTTGTTTCACAGGGCCCGGCACAGTGTGGCATGCCGTCCAGCCGGAACTTGGGTGGGGCCATGAGGCGCCCCTCCCGCTTATTGGCGTTGCAAGTCAAGCAGCTCTTTCCTGCTCTGTGCCTGCTGCTTGTGGCCGTCGAAGCCGGCAGGAACCGGTAAGTCACCGAGGGAGGGGAATCCGGCAGACTGCTCTCATTTCGCATGCCGGCTGCTCGTTGCTGTATCCACGGCTGACAAGCCTCGCCACGTGGTGTGCATGCCACGGGCGGCGTGCCGAGTGGCGGCGATGAGAAACGCGACCAACGTTCAGAAGACTCAATCCGCCGTACTTATACTGCTTGCCACAGGCCGACAGCGAGTGCCGAGCCACGTGGAATTTCGCTCCTTGCGGAGGATCTTCGAGAACGCTGGGCTGAAGCTGCGTCAGGGGCTGCAGATAAGGTGCTCCGAACTTTCCCGACATCGCCTCACCGGACGGGCAAGCGGGCAGTCAGAGCGACGCTGGGCTGGCCAGCGTGTTGAAATGATTTGTAGCTGTTCGTCTTTGAACCAACTGCATGACAACTGCTCAGGGCGAAGAACGTGCCAGAGATGCTACTCTGCGACGCCTGCCACTCCCTGAGGGACTTATCGCGCTTGCGAGCAGCGAAGGTCAGACAATCTTCCAACACGCCCTCGCCGGCCAGGGCAACATGAAGCCCTTCTTTCCGCTGATGCAGGAGCTGCAGTAAGCTCCCCCGTTCCGGTGAAGTTCAGCAGCGGTTCAGGCAGTCTGGTCTTCTGAACGCATGCACTGGCGTATTGATGCGGTCGCCACTCACCACATGTCACCGCCCTGTCCACCAGGACACAGGAGACAGAGAGCGAGTGCGGAGTTGCCACAATGCTGACCATCCTGAATGCGCTGGGCGTCGACCCTGGTAGCCCCTGGGCACCTGGAGTGCCGGACTGGGACTGGTATGCCTGCGTCAGCATGCATGCATGCTGATGAGGTGCTGGTTATCCTGCCCGTTTGAGCTGCCTTTCGCGCGCGTGAGGCGTAGTGGCTGTTGCCGCATTCATTAGGTACGGGGGGATCGACATGCTGAAGGGGCTGGAGTATCATGGCCTCTGCCCCGGAGGGGGCACGTGCTGCGTGCCGCGAGACCTCATCGACATAATGGGGCTGTGCCTCAACCAGGTGGGCCGCACGGGTCACATCTTCCGGCGGGATGTCATAACAGATCGGGGCGTCTTGAACGAGCGATGAGGAAGCATCCCAGCGCGTAGATCCGTCATGCTGTGCACTGTCAATGACCTGCTCGCTGGCACTGTGCAGTGGGAGTGCATTGCGCAGGCGAACTCGCTTCACGTGGACACCAAGTACTGGGGCACATTCGCCGTCCAGGACCTCCGCGACGCTCTGCATGCCATGAATGAGACGTCGGTGATTGCGCTCAACTTTGACCGGAGAGGGGTGAGCGCCGCACGCCACACCCCACACTGTCCCCCACTCCGCACTCCCGCTGGGCGCTCGCTGGTGCTGCATCCGGTCAATGAGTGTGCGGATGGTCTCCTGATGGCAGGTGGGCCAACAGGGAGGTGGCCACTTCTCCCCGATTGCGGGGTACAGCGCGGAGCGCGACATGGTTCTCGTGCTCGATGTGGTAAGGGCGGGTCCGTTTGTCGCAGGCCGACAGACTGCTTTCGAGGCGCTGCATGATGTGGAGAGGCGGTGCACTGACACGGTGTCACGATGCCATGTCCGTGCGTGTACCCACCCCTGCTGTGTCTGCCCTTGCAGGCTCGATACAAGTATGTGCCGTTTTGGGCGCCCACCGACAAGGTGTATGGCGCGATGTCCACTGACTACTTTGGGAGCACACGGGGCTTCGCTGTAGTGCATGTGAACCCAGCCGGCCCTGTCATGCCGCAACAGCAGGAAGAGTGCACATTGAAGCCCCCGGGCGGGCTGCGAGACACTGAGTAGTGGGGCAACACCGTGTGTGTGTGTCACTCATTGCGCTCACACACTATCTGCGCAGGCGTTGTATGCCCTGGTGTGCGTTGCCCAAGTATGTGGTACTACTTATTGAAGAGTAACTGGGATGAATGAACAGCACATGCGGCGCAGCAAGCAGTACCTCCGGGTGCTTTGTCTGTGCGGGAATAAGTCATCATGGATTGCTAGGGCTGATGGAGTAACTACCAATGGCAAATGCCCGGGGGGGGGGGGGGGGGGGGGAGCAGTGAATAGGGCACTCGTGCATATATTAAGCAGCAACTTCAATTATCCATGCCCGCCCTCTAGCGGGCGTTTAACCACTTCACTACGATTTCGCCAGTTTTTCACCCAAATAGGTAAATTGGTAAGACGAGACTGCCGACAAAGCAAGACTGATAAAATACATAGTTGCGTATGACGTCACTACAATCCGCCGCGGGGTGTGTTCTAAATACTACAGCCGTCAAAAGTAATGATCGGGTAGGTCTTAATCCGTGCGCAGGCTGCACGCCGCATGTCGCCAAAACGACTGCTGCCCTTCCCGCGGCAGGCTGCGCCCCTGCGCCCCGCCACCTCCGTTCCCAGCATAATTATGCGAACAGATAGGCTGATCGCGCGGAGGAATAGTCGAGATAAGCTGCCCCTGGTGGTGGAGAGTGATGTGCGCGACACTCGCCCCAACGATTGCGCTTGGGGTATACTGACGTCAACTGCCGCATTGCGGGAATTTCTGTGAGGGGGCCACTTTTTGTGGGTGCCAATTTTTCCGGCCGAGTTTTGAGAGGTCGGCTACTACAGTAATTAGTGTGCTTGGATTACATAGCATCAGCATAATTAAGCACGCGGTCATTACTCGTACATCATGTAGACAGGGTACTACGATTAGCGAGTATTGCCGCCATCCCCACGCAGCCATGCGTGCTCGGGCGCAGGGCGCTCGAAATGTGTCCGCCACTCTGTCGATCAGCTGTCAAGTGCCAGCTTCTGCTGGTGCGTCCTAAGGAACATCCAATATATTGCGTGCATGTGTGCGCAGCACACGAGAAGCAACAATAATCTGGCCTGTCCCTCACTGGCATATGTTCGCGACCACACCATACTCAGGTAAGTGAGACCTCGGCGCTTGTCCCGGCCCGGCAGCGCACGCAACGCGCTCAGAGGCGGGCGTGAACGGCACCCCCCGGTGACTCCACCGCGAGTCCGCGACAGCGTCGTTCTCAAGGCGTATCCTGGGCGTGGCGGAAGGAAGGAAGGCGCTGTCATGGATGCCAGGGTCTCCACTGGCTGACGTCCGGGCTGCGGCTGTCGGGTATTATAAAAAATAAAATAAAATAAAGCAGAGCGTCCTTCGGCCTGGCCGATACGGCGAGCCGGGCCGGGCACCTCACATCATAGGGCGCTCACTGCAGGCCAGGACGGGCCCATAATTTTCCATCCGTAAGACCCCCCCCCCCCCCCCCCCCCCCCCCCTCTTGTTCCCTACCCCTGAAACCCGGAGAGCCGTACCACCGTTGCCTCCATACTGAAGATGCATGGCTGGCACCGGAGCTCAACATGGACTGTTTGCCAGTCAGGAACCCGCCGGGAGTTGCTTGACCGTCCTGCAGAGCGGGGCATCCAGCAACCATGGGTTCCAAGACGAAGAAGAAGATGAATACCAGCACCATGTGGCTGGCGAAAGGTGGGCATGGCATGCCGGGAGGTGCTGCGGCTGTGCGCTTGCTGCAGCATGTGCACTTGAACGTTTTGTTGCCGCTGGCAGGAAATGCTGTCCCCGCCCAGTTCTATATGTATGTATGTTTACTCCCTCACGACAGCCCGACGCGTATCAGTTTCCAATCTCTGACATATGGAGGATGCTACTCTCGATGTTGCCTGTTGAGCATGTTATGGATGTGTATAAATATAAACATCCGGAATAAGTTTACGCCATCAGGCAACATCCGGACTTAGACCTTCCATTTCTGCTGTTCCTCGATCCGCAGGGATGGCAAAGATGATGATATCCAACAAGGATACGGAGATCCTGGCCAACAACCTGAAGAAGCTGCCGCCGCAGAGAACGCCCCCGGAGCTGGATCGCCTGCAGCACTCGGCCAAAGGGGTACGCGAACGTTGGCACTCCCTGTTCGATAATAGGGGATGGCTCAGCGCCACTGTTGAGGCTCGCTGTGGCCCTCTGCCAGCCAAACTGACCCGCCGCGGTATGCCTGCTGCCTGGGAATTGCCAGCTGCCTATTTTCAAGGCGTTGCGGAAGGCCACCAAGAAGTCGCGTGAGCTGTGCCGAGTGCTGAAGGTGAAGGAGATCGGGAGGCACGAGTCCTGGCAGCTGCGGAGTCAGCACATGCTCGTGGTTGTTCTCTCCGGCGAGGTCGTTGCCAGCGCTGTGGACAAAGAGCCGCTGGAGAACGTGCTCTCTGGAGAGCAGGACAACCTGGAGGCGGCGATTGGCATGGATATCCCGACAGATGAAGTTCTCGCACTGCACACGGCAGCGTCCGAGAGCATGGATGACCCGGGCGGGGTGGCGGATGAGAGCGCCCTGCCGGAGGATGCGGCGCCAAGCTCCGAAGTTGCGGGGATGTCACTGGACGATTGGCAGCGAGTCTTTGAGCAGACCGATGAGGATTGCAGCGGATCCCTCAGCTCGGAGGAGATCTTCATCATGCTCAAGGCCTGCAAAATTGACGTGGAGTTTCACGACGTAGAGCACTTGGTGGCGGAGCTGGACGATGACGGTGCGCACACCACGCACTGTCGATGCACACGCAATATGGCCACCTCCAACGCACCCTGCGTCGATGTGCGTCTATGTTTGGTACTGTACGCCAAAGAACTACACTTGACACAAATACTGCACTGGCTCGGTCTGTGCATGTGATTGTGTGCCCTGGCCCGGGGCGCAGCAAGGTACCCGATGGGGACCGGGTTATGCTCCTTACTCGCCCCTAGGCCAACAGGCCGGGTGTGCTTATTCTCCCATGCCCGGGTTCCGCGGCAGGATCCCTCGAGCTCGAGTTTGAAGAGTTTGCCGTGCTCATCACCAAGTTGACCCAAACCTCCGGGTCCAGCTCCTGGAAGATGAAGCCGGGGTTTGGCTGGCAGAATGTCTTCAAAACCGGGTCCTTCTTCGGCGAGGCGTCCCTGCTGAATGGTGGCAGCATTAATGCGACACTGGAAGCGGCTGGGGGACTGGGTGCCAAATTCATGATCCTCGACCAGAGGAGCTTTCAGGCAAGCTTAACTGCGCCCCTCCTCCCCCCCCCCCCCCCCCCCCCCCTTCCCTCCTCACGCTGCATATTTGGTATATACCAAAGTGCAGAACTGTCTGCCAGTGCTCATGAAATCCTATGACTTAAACTACCAAAATCAATGGCATTCCTGCGGCCCATGGGTGTGCCTCGGATGCTGACCTCCTGGCATTGATCTCACAGGCGGTCATGCGCGAGGGGTTTGACGCCTACATGGCGCAGCGGGTTGAGTTCCTCAAGGGCCACTGCCAGCTGTTTCACGGGCTTAATCGGCTCAGCGACATCAAGTCCATCGCCTTCATTGCGGACGAGGAGCACGTGCCTGACGGCGAAGTCATCTTGAAGCAGGGCGCAGCCGCAGACACAGCTGTCATCATAACGACCGGCGCATGCAAGGTGGGCCGCCACTCGAGCGGCCTGCCTGCCCATCAGTGCGCGACTGCTCCTCTTGTGAACGTGACAGAAATCTGCCTGCACTCCGCAGCTGCTGCTCAAGGTGGAGCAGAGTGAGCTGGAGGAGGCGGCGCGGCAAGCGGGCTGGCAGCATGACGGTGACCGCACGGCCAACCACCAGCTCGCGCTCTCCCTCTCTCACAAGCAGATACCCGCAAACTCGCTTGTACATGCCACTGCAGCCCGTTGTATTTCACAGTTTGCTGCCCTTTGCTTGTGTCGTTTTTCACATTCACGGCGATGTGAACCTGTGGCAGGGGCTGCGAGCGCAGCAAAACGGGGCCAAGCGACTGCATCCAGGCTGAAAAGCACACATCGCCCAGTGAAGAGTCTCCGCACCGTGGAGCTGGCTGAGATCAACTATGGGGAACTGTGCGGGGAGGTAGGCGCACGCGGACAAATGCAAGGATGCACATCGCCCGACACATTCAGCGACTGCGCACCGCCCCGCCGATGCAGTACTGTGTGATGTATTTCAAAGCGATCGCCGTTCCTGCCGCTGTATGACCATTTGTACCGTTTGACCCCCCCCCCCCCCTCCCGTTGCCGTCGCCTTGGGCGGGGCACAGTCTGCCATCCTGCAGGAGGGGCAGTACGACGCTTCGCTCGTTGCAACGCACAGCACCTCGGTTGTGCGGCTGCCTGTGGAGACGTTGCTGCAGCACATGAACAAGGCGGATGTCGCCCGCCTGAACGAGTTCTGCAGCATGCGGAAACAGTTCAGACTGAGGCAGCTGCAGTCCAAGGTAGAAAGCGCCGCCGTCGAGCCGGGACTGCACGCAGCGCACCGTGCTTGCTGGGGCGGAGCCATGCGCTCGCAGATTCATGGAACCACACTGGCATTCCTCTCTTAACGTGTTTCTCCCCGGGCCGCTCCTGATGGCTGCTGCCGGCGCGCATGCAGGCGTTGAGCCTGCTGAGCTCCACCAGCAGCGCCGTGTCGTTTGCCCAGGAGGCGCATCGGAAGGAGGCGTCACGCGCTGCGAAAGTGGAATCCAGGTCGGAAGCTCTGCCGGGCTGCCGCATCTCCTCCCGTGCACGATGATGCCTCCGCATGACTGCGCACAGGCGTTCTCACTCCCGCTCTTGCTGTTGACCGTGCAGATGGATACCCTCCTCCAAGCCAGGGCAGACACGCCAGAGCCCGTCCCTCACTCCCCTGGATGACATCGAAAGGTAGCACCCCCCCGTTGCGCCCGTCGGCTGGCATGCATGCCAGTCATGTGCCCATCACTCGGGAGGTGCTTATCTTGGTAGCCGCGGGGCGGTTGCCTCATCGATGTAGGATGCATGCAGCTTGCTGCGATTGATTCTGCGCTAGTGCTGTTTGTGGGCTGACGGTGGTGAGTGGCGTGCCGATGCCCGGTCCCCAGCCGTGCCGTCTCCTCCTACAAGACACCCCAGCAGATTCGCCGGGAGGCGGAGCACGACGTCATGGGTGCGTGCTTCCGCTGCCGCTGACGTACCCCCTCCTCTTGGCCAGATGCGACCTGTTCTCACCGCTTTGCATGCGCGTGGTTGACCCGACAGAGGCGTACAAGAGCGCCAACCTGAAGGAGCAATTTAGAGACATTTTGGACCGGGCTACCAGTGGCATGGTGCAGCACCCTCCCCCCCCCCCCCCCCCCCCGCACACACACACACACACACACACACACACACACACACACCACCACCACCACCACCACTATTTGCCACACGTGCTGTCAGCCATGCCGCCTCAAAAGTAGCCAATGGAGCGCCAAGCATGTGAACATGGGCTGCCTGCATGCCCAGATCACAGCACTGACCGCGCCGCCTGTGCCGACGACCAGTCCATCACGGATGAGCGGCACGACGCGTTGACAGTGCCGAGAAGCCGGAGCAGTGAGGTGCGGAGGAGGGCGTCCTGTGTCGAGCCAGCATTGGCCAGAATGTGATGGGCTGTGTGTTGTGCCTTGATGTATGCCTGAAGAAGATGGCTGGATCTGTGCCCGGTGCAGCCTGGGCTTGTGATGGGAGCAGCGCCGGGCTCCAAGATGTCAACGTGGCCTATACAGAAGCCAGGTGAGGAGGCGCTCCCCTTCGCTTTAACTGTGCACTGGCCAGAATGACCGGCGCGGTCTGCGACTGCTAACCAATGGGCGTTGACGTTGCTATCAATGGCGCTGCTCCCCTTTACCTCAGACACGGAGGTTGCGCCCCGGAGCAAAAGTGTCAGCGCCGGGTACCATCTGCGCACGCTGGCGGTGGACGAGGACACTGTGGGGAGCATGCTCGATGAGCAGTGCGGGCACGTGGGAGTCACGCTCCCAAAGCCCCGCCACCACCCGATGCCGGCCGTCAAGCCGCCGCTGCAGCTGGAGGCCCCGGGGCAGCTGCCCCTCTTCCCGCCCGACTACCCCTCCCTCGACGCCATCATTTCGCGCACCGCCGGGAAGGCGCAGACCAGGGGGGGCACCCACAGCGGCGAGGCAGCGCGACCCAGGGCCAAGGCGGCGGATCCTCGGCTGGTCCGCTCCCAGCGAGAGGTGCTGCCACCCGCCGTCGGGCTGCGATCTGGGTCACGAGTGGACTATCGGCGGGAACCGCAGCCCGCGGAGCCGGGGAGCAACGCCGGCAGGGGAGCCCAGGGAGGCGCTCACCGCAGTCCGTCGACGCAGCGGCAGGCGGGCGGCCAGCGCGCGGGGCACCTGCGGCATGCGGGCCGCCTGGAAAACCCCTTGGCGGTCGGCCCCCGGAAGCTGCAGGCGCCGAGCCACTACGCGTTTGACCTCGGCGACTAAGCCAAGCTGCAGGCGCTGCCTCGCCGGTAGATGATGTGCCGCGCCATCGACCTGCTGGGTGTGCAGACCAGGCCGTGCGGTGGAGGGCAAGCAGCGCGCTAGTGCTGTGTTTTTTCAGACAAAACGAGGGCGCCTCGGAAAACGAGGTGGCTTGCTGGCTGGAACGCCACGTGTTATTAGCACTTTATATTGCTCCCAGGGAGAGCAGTGAACATGGACAGCAGACTAGCAGACCATCTCAGACTCATCAACAATACTATTTGAAATAAAAATAGGCATGAATGGCGTAGGTATGATGAGGTGGGTGCTGTAAACACACATGCCGCACTGGCGGCTTGTGAATCAGATGCGGCGTGCAGGGAGGCTGACCTGCCTGCCTCCTGCTCACGTAACCAATGGTGTGCTTACATGACACCCTCAGCGCACGTCCGCGCATTTCCTTCGAGGTGGTCGGCGTAGGCGCTGGAATCCGGCATAGCCACCCCCGGTGCCAATTGAGCACGGCCACGTCGCCCGCTACGCTAGCTTCCGCTGGGACTGCGCTGCCGCATCTTGCCGCAGCCAGTGCCCGACCAGAAAGGAGTCCACCACAATCTGCATGATGTGGCAGATGATGCAGGGGATGACGGCCAGCGCTGCGGCCGGGCCCAGCCAGACCGTCATTGAGTTGATCACCGTCACTGCCACGGGGAGGGTCTTCTGGCTCCCAACCAGCACCACCGCCCGCTGCATGGCCTGCGCCTCCGCGTAGCCCAGCTCCGCGCCCATGTTGAGGCCCCTCACGCACGCGAAGTTGAAGGCGACGAAAAGGGCGTGAATGCCGGCGCCAACCGCTGCTACTACCAGGAGCTGCCCCAGGCCGATCCCCATCAGCACCGACGCCGATGCGCTCACTTGCATCCAGGGCACCGTGATGAGGAGCGCGCTCTGCAGCTTGGTTGTGACCTTTTTGTTCGAGTCGACCGCCTGGGCGATGCTTGGGACCAGCACGCGCAAGGTAGCCCCGAGGGCCAGCGGGAGCATGATGACCTTCAGGAGGGACGCAAGAAGGGCGCCCGGCTGCAACGAGACCGTCGACCCCAGCACGCGCTCCAGGGCGAACGGCATCGTGAAAATGCCGAGGACGTTGCTCGCGACTGTCAGGAGGATGGCCAAGGCTGTGTTGCCACCAACGGCCTGCGTCAGCGCGATGCCGCTGGAGAGCGTGGTTGGCATGCAGCAGAAGATAGCGAGGCCAATCGACAGTCCGGTCGGTAGAAACGGAATGGCAAGGCAGAGAGGCCCCATAGCCGTGGTGAATCCCAGAATGGTGAGAAGGCCAAATATTAACGGAATGGGCGACCGCAAGGCTGCTGCGGCGTCTGCTTGCTTCAGCAGAAGGCCCGAGATCAAGAAGATGCCGAAAGTGCAGCACTTTGAGAGCCCTGCAGTACTGCATGCAGCACCGGGAGCCGGGAAGATTGCCGCCAGCACTGCGAAGGTAACGAGGCCTACCGGCAGAAACTGCGTGTCCAGGAACTCGAGCAGCCGCCGCCCTGGCGACGGGGGCCCTGGACTTGGGCCGCTAGGATCAGCTGACGCCTCTGTTCCAAGAGGGCAGCAGATGCCGCGATTCAGCATCGTTCCCCAGTTTTAATCAAGCACGCCCCGGGCAAGCAACTGGGCAGAGTGCGAATGCGGGGTTGTGAACGTCGTTACCCGCAGAGACCGCTCGCCGTTTGCTCGTCCGATGAGTGAGCGCTGACGAACCGCCAGCCACTGTCCACGAGCAGCCACTGCGCGATGGGATGGATGTCACCGCCTTGACGCTAGCCGCTGGGCACGCTCGCCTTGCGCTCGCCTCTGCACGACAAACCCTGCGGCAGCGGGCAGCCCGCGGCGAACAAAGCGGCGGCATCGAACCCGATGGCAGGCGTAAGGCGCACGAAGAACATCCCGCGTGCATTTTCAGTGGTGTCTCGGCCCGGACACTGCCGTATAGGAGGATGGACGTAGACTGGCCCTACGTGCCACGAGGGAACAGGAGTGCTGAGAGCTCCGGAGACAATCGTAAGAGCCCAGAGGTGCATGCAGCGAGTTACACGCCAAAACATCAGGCAAACTAATACAAGGATTATCGTTCGCGCGGGCGCTACTTCAAAAGGATTTATGCTGCAAAACAGGCAAACCCATTTAAAGGATTCCTGCAGTACCTGTACCTAAAACAAGGACGATTGTGTGAGAAAGTGGTCGATATATTACCCTGATATTACTGGCCAGGCAAACCCATACTGGATTCCTGCAGTACCTGTACCTAAAAACAAGGATTTTGTGAAAAGGTATATTACAGGTAATCCTCATATTACTGCTGGCCTAACCATATGTACCGCCCCACGCAGTCGTCGTCGTCGTTTTTCCCCCAACCCGGGGACAGGACTGGCACAAGTGATGAAACCCTGGCAGCGTCTCGACGGCCGTCGTCGTCGTCGTCGTATCAGCACCGCCGATGACGACGACGAGGAGGGCGCGCGCGCGAGTGATGTAATGCGCGCGCTGCGGCGCAGCACCGCGCGCCCGGTCGTCATCATTATCGGCACGTCCGACGAACGGTCCGGTGCCGCTGACGAACAATGCTGACGGAGACGATGATCGTCAAAATGATCGCTGTCCGCATCAAAGAGAAGACATCAAAGTGAAGGGCATCGTCAACAGCAACGCGCGAACTGACCTTCTCGTGCTTGAGCTGCCACCGGGTTGATTGGTGTGCCCTTTTTCAGCGCACTGCTGGTTCGCAGTAGCCGCGGCGGGACAGGACGACGGTAATATACTCAGACGTCAACTACATCTCAATATCTCATCGCCTGCCGAACCCTGGAAGTGCACCACCAGCAACCCTCCCGGGCCCCTACTCAAGGCAAGGGTAGCTACGCGCAAGCTGCACAAGATTTTTCTGTCATCTGAGTTATCCTGAGGCGAATACATGCCGCAGCAAGTGGCTCCTGCGCTCCACTACGAGCTTCCCGATTACTCACATCGTCTCTGTCAACTCGACAGACGGCGCTCCGCACGCAGCGCAAACGAGGGAATAAGGTGCTCACAGGTACATAAATTCTGCCACGGGTAATCCATTGCTTGAACTAGGCACTCGACGATTGCTAGCGTGTTTCGCGTAGAGAGGCTTCTGGCAGCTATCAAGTATTTAACCATCACAGCCATGATTATTGTCTAAGATACTGTATGCCCGCTGCGACGGATTCGAAGTCGCCACCTACCATACGAAGTCGCCACCCACCGCCCATATACTATGTTAGCTCGCTGTACGTATGTGACTGTTGAGATAGTTGTGCAATAACTCCGCGCAGCTTTATAGCGACTCATCTCACGACGAGATGACGAGCCGTGCGCATAGTTGATACAGCAATAACCTACAGTAGGCTACATCGCGGCGAGCCGTACAGCAGGTGCTACTGTCTGGCTTCAATATGCTGGCCGACCGAAAATGCGAGTATTTGACCCGCTATAGCACCTCCTCGCCCCCGGATCATTGCCTCGTCGGGTGCCGAAGAAGTCATCGATGACGCCTCAGATTAGCGAGCAGTGGAGAGCTGTTGCCTATTCCGGCCGTTGGATGCCTCTTGGAGGCCTACTCATATGTCGAAGTCCGATGGGTTATATACTGGTACACGTTTATGTCCCGTGTGACTGCCTTGCGAATAAATGCCTTATTTGATGGTATATCGAGATCATGTTACTTTGTTTTGATGGTGTTATGATGCCAGGGTCTTATCGGGCCTGAGATTGGCAGTGCAGACTGCAGAGCAGCATTCAGTCGTTTTAGACCTATAATTTGATAATTCACTCCGAAGGTCTCGCATTAGCTGCATTAGCTGATGTCGTGCCACCAGCCGTGTTGTACAAGAGGGAGCGCGCTGCCCAACCAATCTTACCCACGTAGAGTTGCAGATCTTCACCACAATGTGACCATGCGCTCAGATCCTGGATTGTAGTGTAGCATCTCGCGCTGCAATTCGTAAATATCATGTCATTGACCTATCAAATACACAACCATCAACTTGGCGCCTTTCCATGGACAACTGGAATCTTGAGGGCGAAGAGTCTAAGCCAAGGGAAAGAACCCCCAGCTAAAGTGAATTGAACCATGCGGTTACCAGAGAGTGGGCGACGTGTTCCGAGCGCACGTCATATCTGCTGCTGCTTCTGCGCAGTTGCGGACACTTGCCGCTGCAGATTGCACTCATCCGGCTGGCTGAGGGGTGTACTACATGGAATGGAAGCATGCGCAGTCTGGGTTTTAAGCATGTCTGTAACTACACAGGCGGGCTGGGTATAGCTCATTGATGCCGCGTTGCCTGATGATGACGCAGGGACCTCTGCAGCCGGCAAGCTACCGCCTGCTGGTGCAGAGCATCGCGTGAGTGGTCCGCGGTGGCAACTCTACTTGCCAATCATCCTCACTCGCAAAGAACTCGGCGCCAATCCACCCGGTGAAGAATGGACAACGTTGAGCCTGCTGCGGCGGAGCTGGCCCACACGTGTGTCCCTGTTTGCAGTGCTGCCTCGCCTGGGCGGCCCGAGCTCGGCGCCACTCCTCCAGCACAGCTGCAAACCAGCGAAGAGTCCGAGACTGCGCATCTGATGAGCAACGAGGCGGGTCAGCATCTGCACTCCCAGCCCGAGAGCGCCTGCACGGCAATTGTGGGCAGTCGGTGTCGAGAAGCACCCTCTAGTGACGATGGCAGCTCGAAGCACGGAGGCGTAGAGGCGAAGGCCGGCTGCCGGCTGCCGGTGCAGTCATCTGAACAACAAGGCGGTGACGAGTCGAGCCTGCCGCAGCCCGGGGAGCTGGTGTGGGCCATGGCAGATGGCTGGGGGTGGCTCCCCGCCAAAGTCTGCAGCCCAGACGAGTTTGCCCCCAACAAAGCCACAGCAGCCACAATGGCGGCCGCCCGGGAGAAGCGAATCTCGGCCCTGCGCAAGAAGGCTGCGCGAGGGGGCGCGGCAGGAGGCCCCTTGCCGCCGTTGCTGCTCGTCCTGTTCGTGGGCGACCGGCAGTGGGCTTGGCTGGATGGGCGGCGCCAGGTCCAGCGCATGTCGACCGTCCCACACTTCGACGCCGCCTACAAGGAGGGCCTGGCTATGGCGCGGCGGAAGCATTACGTGGCCAGATTCAAGCGCTCCCTGGAGCGCACCGCCGCCGTCATTGCCGCCGCGCGGGAAGACGCGCTCAAGGCCCCCGCAGCCAGCGTCAGCATCAGCCCTGCAAACGCCACCAAGGGTGGGAAGCCCGCCAACAGAGACAGCGCCATGATGGACGCATCGGGCGTCAGCCCACCGAGTCCAGAGGCGGGTGGGGGACCTTCGGCTGCGGAAGCTCACCACGGCGACCCCCTCCGTGCGGATGCCCACACCGACGCGGCGCCTCTGTGCCGTGACGACAGTCTGGACAAGGACCCCCTGACGCTGGCGCAGGCTCGGCGCCAGAGGGCGCTGCAGCTGGTGCGCTGCGAGGAGAAGCACGGGCTGACGCCCGCGTGGGTGCTGACGGCTGTGGTGCGTATCTTCCAGCTGGAGGTGACCGGGGCGTCATCTTATGCGGAGGTGCCGGCTGCCTCGCCAAGCCCGCTGAAAACAGCGGAGCCGGTACCGGATGCGGCCGAGTGCTTCCCACCTGGCAAGGTAACGCCACATTTTCCCCTTAGCGCAGACATCTGCGCCAGCTGATTGGCCGCCTTACCCCGGCAGAAATGACACCATGGCATGTCTCTCCCATGGCCGCTGCCGTGCGCCGGATGTACTCAGTTTCTGATCCATGTCATTTTTTTCAGAAACACTCGATGTCATGCCGGGATCATCCGCTCATCCCGGGAGCCAAGATATGGACCGAGTTTGACCCTGCAAGTACACCTCCTTCGGGCCCGGACGGCCCAGTCCGGCCTTTGCGTCCCTCAGCATTGGCAGGGGCGGGGCCAGGTGAACCATCAAGCGCACCCGCTCTGCATGACGGTGAACCATTAAGCGGACCCGCTCTGCATGACGGAGCAGCCGGGCGCGAGTCCCCGCCCTCAAGTACTACGCCACGCACGCCCGACCATTCCAGCTCCATGCTCAGCTCAGGCACAGCGGTCCTCACACCATTTGGCAAGGGAAACGCACAGCCGACTCCTCAAAGCAGAGCTTCCCTGTTGGCACCGGCACCGGCAGAGGCCAAATCGCCGCCGGTGCTTCTGGACTCTCCCTCGCATCGTACTCATCGCTCCACACAAGACTCTGCAAGTGACGGCGGCCCGTCCAGCCCGACAATTCCCAGCCTGGCTGGCGCCCGTTTGGCAGAGAGCAGTGCTACGGATCGCCTTTCAATGCCGGGTAACACCGGGGCAAATTTAGGCGGACCGCCATTCAACCAACCCCCCCAAATGCCGCCCGACCACCACTTGGAACCACCGCCCGCTGAGGCTTTGCAACAGCCAAGGCGGATTTCTACCGCTGATGAGAATCGTCCCCGCTCGAGCGCAGCCAAGGCGCCATCTGGCACTGCCAGGGATGGAGATGGTGGGCTCCCCCCAAAAGCTTCCATTGTCGACATTCACAGATCGGCGTCCACTCTGAAGGACATCTCCGCAGCGGGCGCGCCAGAGGAGCGGCTGCAGATCGGCGGCACAAACAATGTGGCGAATCCACTCAGCAGCTCTGCATTGCACTGCTTGGCCCTGGGAAGTGAAGTAAAGGCACCCGCAAGCGCAGGCGGCGTGTGCCTGATGAGGCGCGACACGGGTTCCTCCGGCACCGGATCCTTCTTTCGATCCTGCAGTGGCTCCGGAGGCGACCACAGCGACCACGGCGACAACGGCAGCGGCAATGGCGGAGACACAGCGCGTGCCAGCGTACTATCCGGATCCATTGACCTGGCGCTCCTGGTTGCCCCGAACGGCAGTGTGACTGTTGATCTCCGGTATCCCGCCGCTCAGGTGAGGTCAAGCTGTCACCGGCTGTCCCTACTGCCCCTGCAGCACATTCCCCTCATGCCGCAGGACGCCGCCATTGCCGCCGCAACAATCACCGCTTTCAGTTGATGTTGGTGACGCACGCAGTTGGTGTTGGTGATGAGGCCGCCCTGCGATGTGTGTGTGTGTGTGTGTGTGTGTGTGTGTGTGTGTGCTTGACACAGGCTGTCCCAGGCGGCAGTGATCACAACCGCATGGATACGGCACACGCCGGCCAGCCGCGTGAACTGATCAAGCTGGCATTCACGGTTGCCCTGAACGGTGTCGTGACAATCGGCCACAGCCTCCTCACCGCTCAGGTGAGCCCGGGCTGGCGCGGCACCCTGGCCCATGCTCCTCTCCCCCTTGTTGCACGCTGCCGTCACCGCCTCTCATGATGCATTGCGGATCGATTTGTTGTTCTACGCTCTGTTCCCATGGCAGGGCGCTGCGGGCAGTCATGATACCCTGCTGCCAGGACAGGCTGCTGCCTCTCTGCCCCAGGGGAGTTCTGCCCCTGGCGAGTCAAAGCATGCCTGGGCACCGCCGAGTGGGGGAACTGGTACACCCGGTGAGGGCGAGCCAGCCGCTTACTCACGCAAGCGCTGCGGCCAGTGTGCCAGGTGCCAGCGGCCGGCCTGCAAGAAGGCGTGCCTACACCCAATCCTCCGGCCCATTCTCGGGAAGCGCCGGCAAAGTAGCGCGTCCGCCGGCGAGAAGAAGCAGAGCGGCAGCCGCCGCGGCAAACAGGCGCGCTCCGCCGGCATCCCGGGCGGGGCGAGCCGAGGCACCGTACCTCGCTGCGGGCAGTGCCGTCCCTGCCGGGTGCCGACTCTGCGGCAGCCCTGCGTCCTGCGGGCCCAGAGCAAGGGCGTCCTGCCGGTGGGCGATGACACGGGCGCGCCCGCCTTCCACCTCACCGAGCGGCCCAAGGACGACTTGATGGTCCACGGGCTGCTGGACCCCAGCAGCAACAGCCTGGTGCGGCCCAACATCCCGGCGCAGCGGCTGTACACCGCGGCGGAGGACGGCCTAGAGATGGAGAACTCGTGGTCCGAGCTCTTCGTGTACCTCAACCCGCCGTACGACAGCGCCCTGCAGTGGCGCTTCATCAACCGGGCCATCGACGAGGTGGAGAGCGGGCGCTGCGAGGGGGCCATCATCCTGTGCCGGGGAAGCCCGGACACCAACTGGCACGTCGCCCGCCTCAGCACCTCGGGCGGCACCGCAGAAACCATAAGGGGGGGGGGGAGGGGGGGGGGGGGGGGGGGTCGCCTAACGGACACTGACCTGCTCGCTGGTGTCTTATGCCCGCCCCGTGCCACATTGCGCCCTCCACCGCGCAGGTGGCCGAGGCTGCGGCCGTACCCGCGTGTGCTGTGCCGCCGCAGGGCGGTGCAGTTTCTGGATTACTACAAGACGCCCATTGCGTTCGGGGTGGCCATCTTTTGTCTCGTCCCGCAGGGCCCAAATCAGATGAACATTTACCAGCGCTTTTACGCCACGGTACCCCGCTCCCTTTGTGCATGTATCAGTGTTCATATTCTCGCAAATGCTTTGCCATATCCAAATGGGCAGTCAACCGGACCATTACCCCCTTCTGTTTGCCGCATGTGTTCCTGCCACTCATTACCAAACCAAATGGGCAGTCAACCGGACCATTTACCCCTTCTGTTTGCCGCATGTGTTCCTGCCACTCATTACCAAACCCCAATATACACGTGGTGTCTACCCCCCACAGCTGCAGCACAAGGGCGAGGTCTGCATCCCCATCGACGCGTCCTTGATGGCCTCCCACGCGTTCAGCAGCCTGCTGAGCCGGCTACACACCCAAGCCACCGCCAACGAAAGGTATCCAACCCCACCATCAGTCGCACACCGCCCGTCCCGGAATGCACCCAGTGTTTACCCGTGCATTGGGTAGTACCAAACAATCCGAAGCGCGATTGCGACTTCTAAATGTATCCACACGCGGCGCGGACAAATTCCTCAGAGCACTCGTCACGCGGTGATGGTTTCTTCATCATAAACTGGTATATATATGTTTACACACACACACACACACATCTTATTTCAAAGTAGCGCGTATCTGGGTATCTAGGTACGTGACAAAGATTTACGCAGCGGTGCCGTGTTTTGCCCTTCTTCGTCTAGCGTTTTCCCTATACCTATTCTTCTCTGGTGTTTCAGTATTCTGCTCTCATCTTCTTCGTATTATTGTTGCCGAAGTTCCATCGTTTTAGACCGGAAGGGTCATTTAATCCTTCATGTCTAAAATATTGCTGCAATATATCCTACAGGTACGCGCCGGTAACGAATACTACCTGTCATACAAGAACTACCTGATACAACCTATACTAACTAATACCAGCACTAGTACCCCAGCTAGTACGCGTAATCGCGTTCCGAGTGTGACATAATCAACGCCAACTTATCACTGTGCATGGATTCGCATTCCTGCGGCGCTATCTAATTTCAAACAATGAACGTAAACTTTTCCTGAGTAAATGGGCAATACGACAGACTCAAACAGTGCACTTAGTGCTTACGGAAATCGATTTGAGGTACGACTGTCAGTTTTCTTTAAAAAAACTCCAAACTACAAACACATTTTTCTACTTCTATTCGATTGATAATTGCCGATCCTGCATCCTTATAGACTGTTGAGTTGTAGTCACTACGGGTGCCGGAGCACCCACAACAGCTACTGGTACTGCAGCCCTACTGGTAATAAAGCCAGGGGGGGGGGGGGGGGGGGTATACTTCTTGAACCACCTGAAGCTCTATGACAGATATCTCTCTCTCCCCGCCCCCCCCCCCCCCCCTCTCTCTCTCTCTCTGCGTCTTTCTCCCCCCCCCCCCCGCTCCTCTCTCTCTCTCTCTCCCTCTGTCTCTCTCTCCAAACCTCAAACTTATACAATCGCATGCAACCGATACACCCGTTTGCAATGGTGCCGCTATCGCTGTGTGCTTACCTTCCTTTGCCTGGCCGGGCGGGTCTTACTCGCGTTGTTCTTATCTGTGTCCTATCGCTACCTGATTGGCTAATGACCCACGAACGAGCGCGCAACATCTTTGGGCCAAACATTCAGCATTGCTATCGATGATCATGAGGGCCACATTGCTGGCCATGTCAGAGCTGGCTGCGTGCTGCATGGGGCGGGAGGGGGGCAGGCATGTCATGCGAGTACGGAGTCATGGCCGGGGGCGATGGCGCCGCAAGGACTGATTCGGACGCCGCCTGCTTGGGCCTCGCGCGACAGGGAGCACTGGCTGCGCTGCGACAGCTGCTGCCGGTGGCGGCGGGTGCCCTTTGCGATGTGGCGGCGGTGGGGTGGCAGCCGGTCGTCGGCGGGGGAGTGGACGTGCCGCGAGGTGGACCCGCGGGGCTGCAACAGCGCGGACGTCAAGGCGGACAGCCGGTGGCAGTACGGCCGGCTGGAGGGCGGCCCGGTGGACAACAGCGCCGTTCACGAGGAGCAGATGAAGAAGACACGTGCGCGCCCCGGCCCGGCTCGGGGCTGCGCCGCCCCGCACCCGGAACAGTCCCACGCATGAACACGCAGCACCCAGCCAGGGGCGCGCATTTACACGTTGTCAGCCGCCCCCACTTCCCCACTTTCGGCTGGCTGCCGTGGTTTACTGGGAGAGGAAGAGAGTGGGGGGGGGGGGGGGGGGGGGGGGAGCTAGGGTACGACTGTGTACAGCTTGATTGGCTAGCCTGGGGGAGTTTGGGGTAGTCGAGGTGTCCGCGGCGGTGTTGCGCTGGCCGGCAGGAGGCGTCCCGAGCTTGTGGGAACCCGGTGCGAGATGTCCACACACGCCGCGTGTCCCCGGCGCTGGTCTGCCGCCACTTGTTTATGTGCCAGTGCCATCACTGTCCCCTCGATGTGCGGGAGGGGAGCCTCAGCCTGCCCATGCCAGGCGATACAAGCGCCTGCATAAGAGCGTGTCCACACAAGCACCAGTGCCTTTCCTCGAGTTGGCATGTTCTTGGTTCCCCGAGGTCCCCGACTTTGAATCGTCACACTGGGGTGCTGCATCGTTTGGTGACAGTACGAGGGACATACTCTCGTGTGTGCAATGTATTGGGACGCCACTACCTGCATTTTTTGGGGCATCCATTGAAAGTATGTGCGGGGGGGGGGGGGGGGGGGGGAGGGGGGGCTTATCTCTTCCGGTCTTCCCATTATTGCAACCACCGTGTCGCACCCTCAGTATTTTAAACTAGTTCGGTGCGGCACATTTTCTGGTCGAGGGGTTATTCCTTCCCATCACCTGCCTCTGACACGCGCCCCATGGCTGTGCGCGCATAGCAAAACGGAAAGCCGTGGTTGCTGCAAAGCGGCCGCGGAGCCGAGCGGCGGAGCAGCGGGCGGCGGAGGAGGCGCAGCGCAAGGCCAGGCGCCGGCAGGCCCGCAACGAGGCGGACCTCGCCAACCTGCTGGACCAAGTGAGGCGGCTGGAGGGGTGGCGTCTGCGAGAGGAGGCGTCCCGGCAGGGCGTGGTGGACGTGGCGCAGTTCGACAGCGACGCGGCGCTGCGCGCGGCTGTCACGGAAGCGGCGGTGCGGCGCGTGATGGGGGAGGGCAGCGGCGGGCGTGCGCCGACGGAAGGGGACGCCGCCACCGGGACCGCCGACGGCAATGGAATGAAGGACGAGGAGGTGGAGGTGGACGAAACGGGCCAGCCGGGGGGCGAGGCGTGACGACTGTCCCCTCGGCTGCCTACCTGCCTCGTAGGTGACGGGCGCTCGCCCTTTCGCAGCTGTTCTGTCGACATCCTCACCGAGCGTGCACATATCTCCGCGCCACCGCTTCGTCAGGCCCCCCTTCCCCTTTCCCAGGTGCCTATCACCAGATGCCTCCGACCTAACAGTGGTTGTCCGCACAATCCCTCCTTGCGATATGCAATTCTCTGCGTGACATGGCGCAACTGACGACTGCTACGGGGATGATAATTATATATGTACATAATGTAGTTGTACATTATACACCAGTTCACAAATGAAATCCGCGTGCCTCGCCGTGACGCTCGCCGCTGCTTCTTTGCGGCCGCCATGCCCATATGCATTGGAGGCCATGCATTCTACAGTATCGTGAAACGAGCCTCCCGCGCTGTGGTGGCGGTCGTTTTCTACTTGCGGTCGTCGTAGTGTCCCTTTGATAATTGTTGGTTTGCAGCAATACTAAACCGAGCAAAAGCCTGAGAGCCTAAACTGCCTGAACACTGGTGCGGACGTACAGGGCAGCCGCATCCTGATGGCGCAGCCACTGTACCTCGCACGCCTAGGCATGCACGCTCCCGTTGGTGCGTGGGCTGGCATGTGCATGGACTGTAGGATGCATGAGTTTGAGCCCCCGAGCACTACATGTTACCGATGCAGTACAATGCAATGCAATCTTTGGGATTGCAGTTGGGCTGTGATGCTGCCAACAACAATACATATGCCTTGCTGTAGTGCGCTGAAAACGGGTAGCGATTTTCCGTCAAGGTGCAAGGCGGTGAGCATTGTTCCATCATATGTGCCGCTCATAGGTGAAAGTAGCACATCCAGAGTGCACCCAATGCCATGGGCGCATCATTATGTCACGGGCACCGAATGCTTAGCACGGACTCGCCCCCATGTCAAAAGCTCCGAAACCAATGCTCGGGTATATGCACCCTCGGGTTGTTGCACATGAGGCCCGTGATCTAGGTAGGGACGCAGTTGAACTTTCGACCGTATCGCCACGACCAGAACGACTACGTGGATGAGCCCCATTTAAAAGGCCTTGGCTTCTCCAATAAGGACGCATGATGAAGTGCGCTATCACTCAGGCCCATCATGCGCACCCTCTACCCAACACTGTGGTGTGGAGGTTATGTGTGCCAGGAAAGCGTAGTGTGTGTGCTGTGTGTATATGGGAGGGGGGGGGGGTTAAAGATTGGGGCTTATTATGTAGTCAGAATTGCGATTTTTCGGTAGTTTTCGCCACACACTAGAATTGAGAGTATTGTTGTAGTAGTGACCGCCCCTGCATGGGTTTTCAGAGCACCCCAGCAATTCAGTTGTTGAAACTAATGCGTGAAGTTACTAATATCCGCGGCGGTTTTGCGAAATCGTTTATACTTTTTTGCATCTCAAACACCCAGGATGCGCATGCCACATGCAAGGCGCAGACCCGCTGGCTGGTCTTAGACCCGCTGACAACACATGCGCTAAGGCGGCTGAGCATCATGTATTAGTGGCCGCTAACACATACATGGATCTCGGCAGCTGCCGTTGTAGTGGCGAAAATAAGTGCCCCGCGACTGTATTTTCGAGTTGTCATGATATTGACACAGCACCATCCTCTCAAGTAGCTCAATCTCACATATGTTGTTGTTGATCCCAGGCTCCACATCGCAGGTGCGCTACCGGGCCACCATATGTACTACCGTACACGCACAAGACAAAATTGCGGACAAATAACGTTTTTGAGCCCCCGGCGAAGATGAAAAACTGTTTTTTAGCCCCGCGAACCGTATTTCAAACTTGCACGATATGCTGGGATGTTGCTGTGCCGCGCCGCGCGCTCAAAAGGACAAGACGTGCGCTTTTATGTTGTTGTACCTCGGCACCTTGGCGGATGGTGGAGCCGAGTTTTTCGCAAAAGAAAATTGTGCACGCGGCCCTAATTAAAGTGTGCCTGCCACATCATGATGTTCACCATTCATCGCGAATTTTCTTGTTATGGTCGCGTCAACAGCGTAATGATGCGCGGTGAGCTCATGTCCGCGAGACAATACGACCCAATTACAAATTACACACAGAAAAATATGGTTGCAATTTTGTGGACTGCTGTATATTTCCGCTCATCAGCGTCGTCACCTGCGCTCACTATGTATGCAACTGTAGCCTCTACTTGTAGGTTTAATTGGTGACGCTCTTGTGCCCCCCCCCCCCCCCCCCCCCCGACCACGTAGGCGCTATCCTACTGTACGCACTCTTCGTACGCAGTGTCTCACTGTAGTACGCACTGCTCGCAATCTTCTCCCGTAGCTATCACTGAATCCCCAACTCTCCCTCCACCTATGACCTCGCAGCAACGGAGCCACGCCGGAGCGGCATATAAATGCAACATGGCCGCGCGGAGGGCTCGTGTTCTGCATGTACTGTCACGCTCCAGTAAAGTTGTAATTACGTTGACCCTGCCCATCCCGCACTGCAGCAGTACTATCTTAAGTACTGCTTGCCCAGTCACAGATACATTCTACTGCATAAACTACTGTGTAAATGCGTCTTGACCACCCTCACCGCAGCATCATCGCGCGCGGTAAACTAGTACCGGGACCGGCGCGGGAGGTTTTGGAGCTTGTGCAGACACTGCGGGACTCATGTCTTGTTATTACAGGGATCGGTTTGATTGACCGTCATCTACACAGAGAAAAAAGCTGGCCGGCAATGAGGACCATGAGGACGTGCGTGAGTGCTCATGGCGCCCTGGCCTGGCACCGTGGAAGAAAAGCTCCTGTCATTGTAGTATGTCTCCGCAACGTTAGGCATGTGTGCGCGCTGACACGGCATCAGTGCGCAGAGCCGCTCACTCCTCAGCTACAGACTACATACCCGGCCGCAATGACGCCCCTAATCTTTTTGGCGGCGTGTGGGCCGCCGTGCTCCGCGCCGCTCAGTATTCATGCACGCAGTCGTCCGCGGTGAGCGCGGCGTCGATCAGGTCCTGCATCTCCTGCTTGTGGATCGCGAAGGAGGCGGTGGCGGTGGAGGCGGAGGAGGCGCGCCCCACGTACTTCATCACGCGCGCCTCGCCCCCGCGCGCCAGCGGGCCCTGCCGCACGCCATGGCACACACCCGTCAGCAATGGAGGGGCTGCTGCCCGGCCGGGTTGCGCCCCGCCAACATGCATGGACTAGTGTACGGGCAAACGGCTGCTTAATAATACTAAGGGATTATATTTAGGCACTTTATTAAATGGCTGCTCAAGGGATTTCAGGTGCTTTCAGGGCTCGTTACTTATAGGGGCTTAGGCATTTGTAAAACCCTAAAACATTAACCCTAAAATACTGATGATGATTGACCGACCAAAGTACTGGTAGCGTAAGGAGGTGAGTGAAGCACAGAGCGGCGAGCAAGCAGGTGGCGGCCAGGAGGCAGCCTGGAGGCCATCACAACTTGATTTGTTGGTTTAGGTGCCCAGCATCTTTTCTGAGTGCCCCATTTTATCGTCCCTCCTGCTACGCGCAACACCGCAGACCGGAGGATGGTAGTGTGGCTCCGGGGCGCACGGCGCGCCACGCATCGTGCTGGCGCGCTCCGCGCGCCCCAACCCCCGGTATTGCAATATGAACCAAACTAACCAGTCTATTCGAATCGAAATTTGGCAATTAGAAATAAGAATAGGAAATTTGTCGATCATATGTATTTTAATGACAGGTACATCGCTTTGTCGCTTTACTGCAAATCGATTTTGGAAAGCACCAAGTACATTGTTTGTGTCTGTCTTGCCCGTTTATTTAAGGAAAGTATACACACATTATTTGAAACTGAATAGCGATATAGGAATAATGCGCATACCGATGCACAACGACCAGATAACGGCAAGGGTGTTATGGTACTCGTACATTGCGGGTATGGATTACAAATATGCGCCGTGCTTGTGATCAGTGTAGACATAGTGACATAATCCTCAGTGTCTTCAGTACTGCCTCAAAACAATATACTGCGAATGAATGACTGTAGCAATAAGAAGAAGAAAAGAATACGAAAGAGAAAATGGGATAGATAGAATAGAAATAGAACAGAAAAATAGGGTAGACATAGAAAAATGCTACAGGGGTGGCAAATCAGGGACGGCAAAGCCCCTACGTGCTAGTATCTTGTTATGAAGACTTGACAGTTGAATCAGCGATGCGTCGACTTTTTATTTGGTACTGTTTACCATTTTTTTTGAAGTGCCATTACCAGCAGCGAGTAGCGAGTACCAGTGGCGAGTAGCGAGCCCAGTAGCGGGTACCGGCCATGCGCGCTGCGCGCTCATAGCCTCCCAACCGTGAGATCGTAATCGGACGGCTGTGTAATTAAGGACCGTGGGTGGGTGGGCTGGTGGGTGGATTATAGTACTTAGTGGTACATTCCCGTAGACAAGCGCTTAAGTCATGCACCTATAGGCCCGATCCGCTGCACTATACGGGTACCCGTACGGCAATAAAGCTCACCGCCGAAAAATCGACGCTTCGCTGGATTATGGGCCCATCGTCTACCTCCCCCCCTCCCCGCCCTTTTTTCCGGGAGCAAAACAGGCACCTATTCAAACAAAAAATCGAGCTGTGATATGGCCTGAGGGAGCAACGTGGGCAGTCGTTGGCAGCGCACCACTTCCAGCTCCCTGCGGATGGTCTGGAACCTGGGCTTCACGTACTGCCAGGCGCCCATGTTCTTCGGCTCCTCCTGCCGGCGCCACACAGTAAAGTGTCAGTGGTGGTGGTTGAGGGTCATGGTCGCCGCAATAATAAACCTGTCCTCGGGTTCACGCGGCTCATCGGGCTGGTGGCCGAGCTTGCTGACAACGCAAGCAATGCCCTGCCGGTACTCGTGTGCTGCGGGCGCACTGTGCACGCATTCAAAACGCAGGTACGGGTTCCATGCTTCAGGGTTGTAGGGTGTTCAGAAACCCCATACCCTAAACCCAATACCTTTATACATGCCCCTTCTAAAGCCCTCACACGAATGGCGGCCTTTGCAATGGGGATATATTTGGTAGGTGCCGCGGGGGGGGGGGGGGGGGGGGGGGCACTGTACCTGGCACCAGACGATCTCGGCGTTTCCGTACTGCCGGATGCAGCGCGCGATCAAGTCGTGCGGGAACGGTGCGATCTGCTCCAGACGGACGAGCACAATGTCGCGGATGCGCCGGCTCCGGCGCGCCTGCTCGCCGGCAGGCCCCCACGAGTGTCAACCCGCCCGCCTGCGTGCACCCTTTTCGGCAGGGCCGCCAGGGCATACACCCACAGCAGCGCGCCGCTGTATGTTTGCACTCGGCGAGGGGTCGGGCGTCGAATTCGGCCGGAACCACAGCAGGCCCGCACCCGTGCTACCCCGGGCTAGCTGGCAGCGACAGGGCGAGAGGGGACGCCAGGTAAATCCAGCGGTGATGAGAGGGGAGGGGGCGCTTGTTGTTTGCGGAATATCGGGATGCGGTGGCGCCCTTTCACCGCCCACACCTCCACAAAAAGCCCCCCTTCCCTTCGCTTTTGTCTCCCCATGAGCGATGTGATACGCCATTTACCCTTGGTCAGCGCATTTCACAGTTACCCTTCATTCAAATGAAGGCGGAGAGGTCGCATCGAGTCGACGGTTTACATATCGATGGCCGTCGTCACGGATAGCATAAGATGTCAACAACCACAGGGCATCATCCATTCAAAACATTTTCGGGGTGACTTGCACACAGAAATCAAGGGCAGCTGGTCTGAGATGCAGCGCCCGAGTCGGGGCTATGTTGATTTCGATTCCTACATATGTGTAAAAACACAAATCAACGCCTCTGAGGATCCATAGTGGACTGCCCCATCATCGCGATCTCTTATATGTCATATATGTCTATATATATATATCTTATATAAATATCTTATCTAAAACATAAGATGATATGATGTAACATATAAGATATCTTATATTATATATATAAATAAATACATATAATATATATGAATATTATATTTATTATATATATATTATCTTATGTATACTTGTATATACATATACAAATACGCGTATATGCATATACATGTTGTTCACCTTGTGCGCCCTATCGTGAAGACATTTCGATTCCACGATGTGCGTGGGCGGCCCTGTGTGAAGGCGTGGGCGACCAGGAATGGCACGCAGCGGTGCTGTTGTTGCTTGAGTCCGCTAGCCACGTACTGCTGCCATCTCGGCATGCTGCGAGGGGTTCCGCTCCGCTCCCGGCGTCCGAGTCGGGGGCGCGCACCTGCGACAGCTTGTAGTAGAAGGCGCCGCTGCAGAGGATGACGCGGCGGATGGCGTGGGGCGGCAGGAGGAAGGGCGTGCCGTCGGGGCGGGTGCTCTTGTGGCGCGTGTTGTCGGAGGCCTTGCCGTCGTCGATGAGGCGGTTGAAGAAGGTGCCGGTGGCGAAGTCGTGCAGGGCGGAGGTGCAGGGGCCGTGGTGGAGCAGGAACTTGTGGCTCAGCAGCACCAGCGGCTTGCGGAAGGGGCGGTTCACCTGTGCGCAGGGGTGTGGGGCGGGGCGGGGCTGCCTTCAGGAGGTCCGTGCCTGCGTGTCCGGGCGATGGCGCGACCCAGCACGCGCGATTGGAATGGGGGCTGTGGGATGTGTTTGCGGCGCACTTTGGTGGGGCTATGCCTGGCCAGCTCGGGTAAGCTATTACTGTTACTATAATTACGATTACTATTACTATCACTGTTACTATTACCATTACCATTACCTGTTGGTAACTTGCAAAATATATATAAGCGAGCAATACAAACTCAATGAGCGTTCTTATCGCCTTCCGGAATCAATTCGAAATACGACTGGGATGTATTTGCCAGTTTTCTTTCAAGAAGTCTCTCCAGACTATCAACACATTTATATTACATTTTAATCTTCTAGATTTCTTATTGCCGAGTTTCCATCCTAGTAGGCTGGTTAGGAGAAAAATTTGGGACGGCGATGTCTATAAAACTGCGGAGACTGTCGCTGTTGTGCATGACAGACGTGGTGGCCCTGAGCGCTATGGTATGATCAGGCGGTGGTCCACGTGCCATATAGTGTGCGGGTTTAGGGTTTTAGGGTTTAGGTGAGAATGGGGAGGGATCTGTGAGGAGGAGGCGGGGGCAATGACGGGGTGGGAGGCGTGGGACGCGCGGCACCGGCATGGCGCGCCCGCAAGGATTACCTGCCGGCGCAGGACGTGGAAGAGCTGCGCGGGGGTGGTGGCGTTGACGAGGAAGAAGTTGGCGTGGCTCTCCGCGTGGCGCCGCATGTACTGCACCATGAACGCCTCCCACTGCTCGAAGGTGATGTCCTCCCCCGCCGGCAGCCCCAGCTCCCGCCACACGGTGTCGCTGATCTCGTGCAGCTGCGGCGACTTGAGCTCCTCCTCCTCGTGCAGGCTCCCCAGCAGCTCCCGCACCTGGCGCGCACCCCGCAGCAGTCATTCGCCGGGTGCTTTGGGTCATCGAGCCGCGCCAGCACCCCAAAGGGGAGGGCAATTCGTGCCGATCCTCGGGCGGCATCACAACCTCTCGTCTGCTGCGTGCGGTGAGCGCTGGCAGCGAGGAAGGATTGCATGCGGCGTTTGCTTACACATCCAATCCTACCTCCCCCGCCCTGTGTCCCGTTCTCCCGCCTGCGCTGCGGTGCATGCCCTATATACTGCACCATTATATTATGCCCCTCCCCTCCCGGAAACATGAAATGAAGTATGCAGCACCGAGTCAGGATATTATTTGTGTCATATTCATGGTATATATTCTGATAGACACTGAGATAATTCATCCGTCTTTGCCAGTGTGCAGATGTGTGGGTGGGTGGTGGTGGTGGCGGTAAAGGGGGGGGGGGGAGGGGGGGGGAGGGGCTTCCAAAACAGTAACATAGTGGGAACACGCAGTGCAGTTACTGAGGCCACCGCGCCGCGCCGCACCTTTTCAAGCGTCACTTGCCCCGTTTTCCCGTCTGCGCACAGCGCATCAAAGGTGGCCTGCAGGCAGAGAGAGAGGGTGAGCGACACATGTGAAGACAGGCCGGCAGCGTGAAGGACGCGATACCCTAATGTCCGCGGGTTGGGCGCATGAACGGGTGGGTGGGGGGGGGGGGGGGGGGGAGGGGGCAACAGGGGGGCCAGCCGCACCCGGATCTGCTGCCGGTGGGTGGGGGTGTAGCCGGGCAGGTGGTCGGGGTCGTCGTTGGCGAGCTGCAGGAAGCGCTCTATGCGCGCGCTGCTGTGGTCGGGCCCCATGCCCTCAAACCCGTGCGGCAGCGACAGCACCAGCCCGCTCTGCTGCCCCCATTTGGCCTCCCCCGACGTGATGAACTGGTCCACCATCACCTGCACCAAGCACCCACCCGCCCGCGCACGCGTCATGCACCTGCGCCCCCCCTCCCCCCCCCCCCCCCCCCATCCCTCTCCTCACCAGGTCTCCTTCGGCCCAGCCCGACTCCCGGCTCAACTCGTTAGCCGGTTCGCACATGCGGTGATGACCGCCAAACAGGAGCCCACATGAAAGGTGATGAGTTGCTTTGGCAGAGGGCGGGGGGGGGGGGGGGGGGGGGGGGGGTCAAACATTCCGCCACATAAGTATGGCTGTAACTAACCTACCGCCCTTGAATCCAGATTCCGCTAAAAAAGGGGCCTGGTACTTTTGTGGAGAGGTGTAAAAGCTAAGCATCGGCTCCTGCGCTATAGGGCGCCAGGCTTTTGCTGTCAACAGCGCTTCGACATTGCACAGCGCAACAGGCAGCCTAAGGGGCGCGCGCGCGCGGGGGGGGGGGGGGGGGGGGGGGGGGGGGGGTTCGGTGCAAGGGGCGCGCCTGCGCGTTGTTCACAAAGTCGCCAAACTGCGCCTCCCAGATGGTGAGCGCGGCGTCCGAGCTGCCCACCGAGAAGCCGTACTCGAAGCCCAGCGACGCGTACTCGTTCAGCGCCGAGTTGTGCACCTGCGAGCGGCGGAGTCGGCGGCGGCGGCGAGGCGCCGGGCGGTCAGTCCACCAGCCCGGCGCCCAACACATGCGGCAGCGAGCGCCACCATACCGACAGCATCGCCAATGTGGCTCTAGTTTACAGTCGGCGCCGGAGGGGGATTGGTCCTGCCCCGATCGCCCCGACACAAATGCTCCGCTACCGTGTACCCGGGTACCGAACTAGCCCTTCCTACGCATGCTAGCAGAGCACTGCTGCACCCGCATGGCCCAAGCCCTAGATCGCACAGAGTTGCATGGCATGCAAGCTTTTGAGCGGATGACACCACATCTAAGGGCAATAAACCCTGATTAGGGCTACGTGTTTTGCGCCAATCCGAGGGCCACCTCTCCGGTGGGGCGCGTGCAGGGGTGCGGGTGTGGTACTGGTGGTGGGGAGGGCCCAAGGGGGTGAAGGGGGGGGGGGGGGGGGCACCTGGATGTGCTCCTGGGTGAAGGGGTGGGCGACGTGGTTCAGAGGCGTGTGCTGCGCGCCCGTCACCTGCACAAGAGCCGCCACCGCGCAGCGGTTCAGCGCGCCGCGCCAAGGTGGCGCAATTCCGCCAGGAGGCATCCATGCGAGAGCGCCGCCGCGCCATGGTGGCCGCCCCTGCGCCCACCTGGTCGTGCAGCACCATGTGCCGGTGGTTGAAGGTGCCGCGCTGCACGTCCTGCCCCGTCAGCCGGATCGGGTAGGTGCCCTGAGAAAGGAAACACGCACCCCCGGAAGGGGAGGGCAGGGGGGGAGGGGGGGGGGGCATGCGTCAGCGGTTCGCCGCATGAAACTCCGCGCAGGCTGGCAGCAACGGTGTGTGTATTGAGCCCGAGCAACCCCAGCCGCCCGCCACCGCGATGTCCCCCGGGGAGGGGGGAGGGTATCAGGCGGCCAAGACGGTACGCCACGCAAGGGCTTCGCACGAGTCCGGTGTAAGGACACCGTGGCCTGAGATGGCTCTCATGTGGGGCTTCTCAACCAAGGAAGCGAACGCGGGGGTGGGGAAGGGGGGGGGGGGGGGTGGTCAAGTCAGGTGGTTCCCTAGTTGGGATGTGGTGGTGCTCTTAACCCATCCACAGCTCCATGCAACCTCCCCCCCTTTTCCCTTAGCCAAGACTCAGGTGGACAATAATGAGGGGGTTACGGAGCGGCGGATAACATGGTGATTTGAATAAGCTGCTGAGCAGCCGGGGGACGGCCCACTTTGCCACGGAGCGCCGACAACTACTTGTACGATATACAGCGGTAATGGCCTTGACGGCGATTCAACGCCCAAGGACGGGCGGCCGCGAGAGGCGGTGGCGGGCGGGCGCACCATGTTGAGCCCCCTCACGGCCTCCTGCGCGCCGGCGTCCTCCACCACCTCCGCCATGTCCGCCGCGTGCCCCGTGGCGGCGTCCCGCTCGTGCCCCGCGCCCAGCTCCCCCGGCATCTTGTGGCACAGCAGGCAGCCAAACGCGAGCGCCTCCGCCATGCCCATGTCCACGCGCGCGGTGGGCGACTCCACCATGCCGCGCCGCGCGCCCATCAGCTTGGCGATGGCGGGGTGCGGCGTGAAGCCCTCCGGCAGCCGCGTCAGCTGGCGGCCCATCCACTGCAGCGTCTGCACCGGCAGCCCCGTCGGCTCCTGCTCCTGCGCCACCATCTGCGCGCGCACCGCAGCCGCCAACGCCGCGCGGTCAAATCACCGTCGAGCGGCAGGCGCAGGGTGGGCAGCAGGGGTAGACGGGCGCTGCCGACCGGGCACCCATCGCGCCGGGTGCACGCTGGTTATCTCACTCTGGCAATGGGAGGAGCACTGTTGGCAAGCAGCGCCAATGACCGGCAAGCAGGCGCCGGCGTGCGGCGGCTAGCACGGCGAAGCGCACAATCATTAGGATGGCGTGCGCCGGTGCTTGGGGGAGTTGCGGCGCGGCGCACCTGTGTGCCGCCCTCTTCGATGGCTTCCTGCAATCAAGGGGGTGTGCGTGGAAGGGGAGAGGGCAGGTTAGCAAAGCGCGAATAGATCCGGCACGCTGCGGTGCGCCCCGCTTGTGTGTGTGTGTGTGTGTGTGTGTGTGTGCGCGCGGTGGGGGGGGGGGGGGGGGGGGGGGTCGGCGCAGGTGTGACAAAGTACCACCTTCGCTTTACCTAGCTGGCAATCATGGGGCCACCTGATTGGGTGCGCGGCTGCCAGCCCCACCACCATGACAACCACGCCGTGGAGCTGAACAGTGCTCAACGAAACGGCACTCGCCCGCACGACTCGATGACATTCAGTATCCTCACCGCACGGACACAGCTACACAGGCGATGATCATGCCGGGGAAAGCGGCTCCGACGGGTCAGTGGTTGCGGCGGCTGGTGGGGCGGGGGGCGCGGCGCACCGGCGGGCTGAGCGCGGCCATCAGCGCCGCGCCCTGCCAGGAGCTGGTCAGGAACTCGTCCGCCGTCTCGTTGTACACGCCCGCCCGGTATGCGTCGTACTCCGCCTGGTGGCTGCCGCCCAGCTCCGCCAGCCAGGCGTCAACCTCCGCGGCCGTCACCAGACCGGCGTCCTGCAGGGGAGCGGAGCGGTCTCTGCCGCGTCAGCAGTGCGATTGGGGTAGGCGCAGAAGCCCGCGCCCACAGGAAGGCGGCTTGGCTCCAGCATGGGAGCTGGCAGACCTCCTAGGGTTTAGCCCTAGCGATAGGGTTCATGGCGTTCACGTGGTTTACGAGTTGTAGAAATCGAGACCTGGATTGTTTGTAACAGAGATTGGCTTAGGGTCAGATTTAGGGGGTAATGTAGGCGCCGGATTAAAATCAGGGGGAGGGGCTTGTGTATTGAGAATTCATAACCGGACCCCTAGTGAGCCCCAAGAGGGAGCCCTTTCACTGATTCGAAGTATACTGCCGCTATGCTCCGCTCTAAAGGCGGACGCATGGAGCGTAAAGGAGCTATGTCGGGTGGCATGGCACCAGGGTGGCGGAGCAGGGGGGTTGTTGTATGTCCTCTGCCTCCTGCCTGCGGTACCCGGCACACAGCGCGGCGGCGGCGAACCTGCAGCCGCTGCGAGTAGAGCCGGGCCACCGGCAGGTGCTCGCGGATGAGCTTGCTGGTGAGCGGCGCCGTCGGCTCCGGGTCGTCCAGCTCCTGCAGCGGCGGACCAATGGCGTCTTTACGGTGTCAATGGTGCGTTGACGTGCCAAAACCGATGGGTGTCGGGGTCGAGCACTGCCAAGCTTAGTACTGAAGCTTGGTGCTGACACTGCTTTGAGAAAGGGGAGACGGAGGAGAAATGAATGCATGCTTGCCAGAGGGACGCCACTGCTGTTGGTTGCATCTGTGTCAGCATCCTCCCCACAAGGTGGGTGGCAAGTCGCGGGTGTAGCAAGGCGCATGGAGTGTGAGCAAGGGAGGGTAAGAGAGGGGGGGGGGGGGGCTTTAAGTACGTTGTGTCCATTCCTCCGGTAACCGGTGCACGACACCACGATGTCCTCCTGGTACCGTGCGCGCCAGTCTGCCGCCAGCTTGCAGGCGCGCACCACCGCCTCCGGGTCGTCCGCGTTGGCGTGCAGCACCGGAATGCCCAGGCCCTTGGCCATGTCGGTGCAGTACATGGTGGAGCGCCCGTCCGCGGGGGCGGTGGTAAACCCAATCTGTCGGTGCAGGCCATGGAACCGAGCGAGAGGAGGCATCCGCCAGCAGACAGCGCATCAGTACTGCCAGAATCATTCATGTTGTCCCAACCGCGAGAGGAACGTAGCGTTGCCCTGCACACTGTTACTACGCATACGTCCACCAAGACATCAGGGTACAATGCCCTAATAAAGACCTCGATTGCGATTTTTTGTTGCAAGACTAATGTGACAGCGCGATCTGCATTGTATGTATACAAGAGCAGGATGCTCCGGAACCATATCAATCATTTGCGGTCAGGGAGGGCATATTGTGCTCCGAAACCACCTAGACCGTGCTCCCAAACGAGGAAACTAGATCCGGAGCCAGGGGGCGGCACAATACAATGGCGTATAAGTAAGGCAGTTTCACAAGCCAAAACTGCTTCCAGTCTTAAAAAGGAGGTCGCTACAGGGTGCCGAAACCCGTAAATCCTATATCCGTATGTAGTGGCGGGGACTGCGTTTGTCAGTCAAGCTGCGCAGGCGTGGGTGGTTATCACTGCAGGGGTTGCACTACTGCAGCCATAATAAAACCGTGGCGCTTATGTCGGCATGAATGAATGGACGGCGGCACTGTAATCCTACTTCGCTCGGGTGGGCTGGTTACATAACAGCCTGGCTGGCCCCGCCCACCCACCTGGTTGTTGACGACCAGGTGTATGGTGCCGCCGATGTTGGTGCTCTGCAGCTTGCCCTGCTGCAGCCCCTCCGCCACCACGCCGAGCCCGGAGAAGGAGGCGTCCCCGTGGAGGATGATTGCCGCGTGTTTGTCAACACCGGAGGGCCCGGCGCGCTCCTGGGGAAGCGAACGCTCGCCAAGTAGGTGCGCAGTTAGTTATTAATCAGTGGCTTGGTTGATGGCTTCCGAGGTGATGCTTTTCTTTTTTGGAAGCGGGGGTATTTCTGGAGCAAAAAATGCACTTTTCCCTATCACTTTTTGCAAGTAATACCGCCCAGGTTGTACGCCCGCGAGGGGGGGCACAGTCCCAGGGCCCGCTCGGGAGCTCGGTAGCAGGGTTGCTGCGCATCAGGGCCACGCGCGGACCTGCATTGCCCGCACGATGCCGGCAACGACAGTGTTGACGGCCTCCAGGTGGCTGGGGTTGGGCGCCACGCTCACGCGAACCTGGGCGATGCGCGAGGGCCAACGCAAGAGGAGGAGCTCATCGCGCGGCATTTTTGTGGTATCGCGGCACAAGGACCACCGCATTCGAGCTCCGCCCACAACTTCGCCAGTCCAGCAGGCCGCAACATGCATGCACCGAGGCAAAGGGCGGCCTACCTTCACGCCCTGCACCGGGTCCATCACCTCCCCTGCGCGCCATCAAACACGACTCGGGGCGTTCAGAGGCTCGTGCCGCGGATCCCCCCCCCCCCCACCCCCCCCCCCCCCCCCGGTCCCTTGAGCCGTCCCTTCCCCTCCTGCAGCCCAGCTCTACTTCGATGACACCCCTTTCCGCCTGTCATCCAGAGAGTATAATTTATAGCCAAACGCGGAAGGTTGAACTCATCGGATACAACGGCCTAAAAGTAGCTCTACATGTTGCATCACCCCCCCCCCCACTGGCCTGAGCCCCACATCAATGGCGACAATCCTTCTTCGACTTCCAGCATAGGGCATCCATCAGGTCGTCAGCAAGGTACAGATTTCTGATTGTGCGCGACATGCGGACTGGGAGGATTCATTGGGATCTGAGGAATATAGCGTCTGCTCCCCCCCCCCCCCCCCCCAACCACCACCACCACCTAACCCCTCCGGCACAGGTCATCGCAGCTGAGCCTCGCGCCGCTGTAACATCGCCTGCGCGGGACGGTACGGAACCTAGCGCCTTCCCGCAGCCTGAGCTTCCCCACGGGCGCGCCCACCTTCCGTGCCGAGGTGGTACTTCACGTCGCCCACGGAGAAGCTGCTCTGGCTGCCCTCCATCTCCGCGCAGATCTTCCCCAGCGGCTTGCCGAGCACGTTGTGCAGCACATTGAGGCGGCCGCGGTGCGCCATGCCGATCTGGTCGCCAACACGGCAGCACACATCAGGGCGGTGCAGCCCCGGGCCGCTCACCATCCACCAGCACCAGGCCGCCGTCGCATCGTGGTGGAGGCGAGTGGTCAGCCGCGTGGCAGCGCGTACCTGCACGCTCCGCACGCCGTGGGTCCCCAGCCGCGCCACAGCGATCTCCAGCCCCGGGACCAGCGCCTCGCAGCCCTCCATCCCAAAGCGCTGCATGCCCGCACGTGAGGGGCGGCAGAGGCAAACAAGCAGACATGAGACTCTGGTACGCGGAGGTGACAACGCACGGCTGTGCAGGCCAGAGCCCACCACCCCCTCCACCACCAGGTGGAGCACCTTGGACGCGGGGAACTTTTGCCCGAGGAAGGCCTCCATGGTGTCGGAGCGCAGAAGGCCCTTCAGCAGGTCGCGCCGCATGGAGTAGGACAGCTGGCGCCGCATCTGCGTGGGTTGCGGCAGTGTTAAAAGGAGCGTCGGCACGCGGGCAGACATGCCGCGTGGCGTGGAGTGGTAGGTGGTAGCTGGGCGGGGTTTCATGCACGCAGCCAAATGATGGGCAGTGAGATGCCCGTCGGCCACCCAGTGCGCTCTTGGCGCCGCCTGAGGTGCCTCAGCTCAATAACCCTTTCTCTCCGGGCGTTCTATACACACGCATACGTACACGCATGTTACACACACACACACACACACATATATATATATATATATTCATATTCATATTCATATTCATATTCATTTATTAATATATGTATGTGTATATTTTCATATATATTTATGTATGTATGTATGTATGTATATATGTACACACCACTGGAGCGGTATGCACGCGCTCCCTGTAGTACGCCAGGACAGAAGGGCATTGCTCCAGTACCGCACGAGGTGCAACGTGAGGCACTCATCACTCCGACGCAAATAAGTAACGTCGCATCAAGTAGCGGCACAGTAGTGTCACTGTCGCAAACACTGAAAGAATACTTTGCGGCACGAGTGGGCAGCGGTTCTGGTGTCAGAACGGACATGGCTGCACATCTGCGCGAGGGCTGACATCCGTATCACGACCCTGGCGCTTATCCCCTGCCACATGACAGACTGTCGCTCCACTTGGCGATGCACAGACACGTGCGCCAAGGTTACACACTGCCCAGCCACGCTCGAGCGAGCGAGGGGGGGCGTGAGCGGGGGCGCTGTCACCTCCAGCTGATGGACGAGGAACATCCGCTTGTCCGCCTCCATGATGTGCCCGACCTCCGCCGTGAGGGTGTCGCACCACGCCGCCATCATGTGCTCCACCGCCTGCCGGGGCAGGCCCGCCGTGAGCGCCGGCACCGCCGCAGTGCCGGTCATCCTCTTCCCCCCCGAATACCGGCACACACCGAGGAATCACACCTGCCAGCGGCAGATGATCCCAGCTCCCAGCTGACATAAACTGACAGCGGGCTTCATCAACAGCGGAGTACAATGACGGGCGAGTTACTAGCCGCATGCTCACACTGGCATTCGCTTTACAGGCGATATTCAAAGTGGCCGGCAATGAGATTAATTTCAAAGTAAATCAGCGCTATCGCGAAGAAGAGCGTCAGAACAGGGTTTAACAGAAAGCGCACGCCACGACGGAGAGACCATATATAACTGATAGGTGAGACAGATCGCTACTGCAGGCACGCCGTGCTAAGCAGAGCCTGGATGTTCATGGATGGAACTGGACGTGCTTTGCTCCCGCTGCTACCGCGTGCTGGGTGCCAGCTCACCTCGATCAGACCGGAGCGCTGCCGCTGCTGCGGCCACGCCAGCGAGATGAGCTCGTTCACCGCCAGCATGGAGATCTCCGCCGGCCGCTGGTCCAGATGCAGCCGATCCGCCAGGAACTCGTTCTTCACCGCGTCGCTCTGCGCGGGTTGGGAACCAAGGATGAGGCGCAGCGAGGGCGTAGCTGCCCCAACACAGGCCTCCCAGGCGGCATGGCACCCGGCGCTCGACTGGGTCCAGCGGAGCTCACCTCGCGGTGCGGATAGTCCGCGCAGAAGGAGGCCAGCTGCGCCGCCGCGAGCGTCTCCCTGCTGCGCCCGCACCACTCCTGGAAGTGCGACCGCCCGAAGGGGTCCAGCTTGGCGAAGAGGTGGCCGTGCTCGCGCAGGTCGCCCATCAAGTTGGCCACCTGGCGGGCAGCCGCTCACAAGTGATTGTATCAGGGCTGCACATAGCCCGGAGTCATGGCATAACATAGACGGTGTAGCTGTGAGTTGTGCGGGCGAGCGCCGGTGGGTGTGGGCGGACATGTCACAGGATGCTTGCGCCATCAATCCATATGACGTGTGGAACCGCCACCTGCTCACACCCCGCGAGTGCTCCTTTGGGAACTTAAGTCTGCCTCTGCGTTGGACCATGTCATGCACTTCTTCTCCTATGAATAGAGCTATGCGTCCAAGCATGGCAATATGATGGTATGCAAAGCCATTTGCATGCCTTCATCATACCACGGGTAGCCTGTCACCTAAAATAAGATTGTAATCATAAAAAGCGCCTCGCACAAAGCGCTGGTTAGGAACTGGGGGGTGGGGGGGGGGGGGGGGGGGGGGGGGGGGGAGGGCATGCTGTCCTGGCGGCTCCCTTGATTGGATCTGCTGCCACTTTCGTGTGTGCATCGTGCTACTAGTAAACCATCGCGCAACTTCGCAGCCTACTCGCAGGCACTGTCTCCAGGGCCGAGACACCTCACTCCCCCCTCCCCCCCCCCCCCCCCCCCCAGCGCTCTGGCTGCTCGGCTGCTCGGCTTTCCCCCCCCTAAATGGGCCGCCCACCCACCTTGAGCTCGTCCCCTGTCACCGTGGCGGAAGACCACAGGGAGGCAGTGCGTGCAGCTGCCGGACCGGACTTGAGCAGCGAGCCCCACGCCGATACTCGGGATCCTAGCAGCGACGTCATTCTTACGCCCGGGCAGCCCAGGAGCAGCAGCCGGGCAGCGGCACCGCTCCGGCTGGCGGCGGCCATCGCCGGAGTCGCTGCCTAGGGCGATGCGCGCGACTCTCGCCCTTCACGCCCGCAAACGCCGTCGCAGGTTTGTCGTCTTCCGGCGAGGAGCTCTTACCCTGTGGTGACCGGACGGGGGCGCTGTTTTACGACGATGACCATTCCCGTTGTCGTGCCGGATATATATTTAAACGAGGGTCGCCAAGTAAGGATTAGTCGTCTCGTACGCAGCTGCTGCTGATTATTATTCGGGCCGCCGATGCCCCCCCCCCCCCCCCCCCCCCCCCCCCCCTTCCCCATACAGGGGAGACATGAACTTTTGGATCTCCTTAATTAATTCTCCAACGAGCTTGAAAATGTCCTTGATTCTGTACACTCTCATGAGGTTCATAAAACATGGAAACCGGCGAAGCCTTCTGGTCTTTGAGTCCGTTCGGCAAAGCAGTGATCAGGATATATATGGTTACAAACGCACCAGCCACTATCTGCCCGGAATGTGAGGATTCTCTCTATTGTCTACGCTTGTGTTGTGCTATTGCATTTGCTGCAGCCAACCACTGACTGTACATCCATGCTTGCTGCTGATGTTGCTGAGGGACTAGCCCATTCTGCTATCGTGCACGTTGGGCCTGCAGTAGACGTTCTCGACCCGAAGCCGCCAAAGCTTGCGCCTCCACAGCAACATGATCCGCTTTTTGCTTCATAGCGATAGCACGGAGGAGAGTTGATTTCAGCACATTCTTCGTGGCGTTGGCATGATGGCTTACTTAGCTTGTAAGGAGGATCGTTTAGCAAAGACTGCAAGTTTTCCACAGTCAAAGATAGAAACTGCTTCTCGCGCGCATTCTTCCCCTTGAGACTAGTGAGAGGCTCAGCCTTGAAGGACATAGGTTGTACCATCTTGCAAGCCGGTGAACTTTAAGGTGTTAGGTTAGTTCTAGTTCCACCATATTCATTTTCGCTCCTATGCTACTTAGATTCACATGCCCCATATCGTGCATGTGGGTCTCTCTTGAGTACACCACATATTGCACACCATTTTTTTCCCTGCGCTGCTCATATCCGCACGATTATAACCACGTCAGAAAATGGTGTAAGGCTCTCAGGCAAAACGCTCGGCCATGCATGTGAGACAGGGGGTGTTGACATGTCATAGATAGTGGATAGTGGTTGTGCTGCTTCAATGTGGAAGACGTCTCAAATGAATGAATTAAATAGGCTTTTTGCGAGCATCTGCGAAACGAGCCACGATCCTCGTGGGCTCACATGACAATGTTGTAAGCGGTACATTACTAGCGTACCGTATGACTCACGCACGGGGAAGCTGCATGATGACTCCGGAGGGTAAGAGGGCTCGGGGCCGCAATGGCAGTGGACAAGCGACGCGCTGAGCGCAAGGCGGAGGCTGGATTGTGCCGCAGGCGGGATGGCGGCCCGCAATCTCCTAGAATCTGGAATCGGCTGGGAGAGTGTCTGGCAGGTTCTCCTTAATCTGTTACAGGGTCTGGAAACCCTTAATTATGTATACCATGTCCCCCCGGTGCCCCCCCCCCCCCCCCCCCCCCCCCGCCGCCTCGTCCTTGGCTATATATTTGTAATGCGTCATCCGCGACCTTATTGGACTACTGTTGACGGTCCATAGCCGTAGTAATTTTCCGCCGGATGAATTATTGGCGACCAGGAATCAGTCAACATGTATTGATTAATCCTTTAAAATACGATGACGAGGTACAGCTGTGGCGTATATTGGTGTGGGTACGGTACCCGTACCTACACGTACAAGTCTTACTGCACCCGACAATACTGATCTAAAACTAGTCTATTATGGGGTTTATTATCCCCTTTTCATAGCCGCTTTTCCGGCAAAGTGGTAGGGGGTACCAGTTCACCCTTCATTGCACCCGTTCGTGACTGTGCAGCACGAGTAGACATAAAAAGCAACCGCAACGGCAGAGCCTGCCATCTTCCAGTTTCGTTGTGTTACACACAGCGATGAACTGCCTCGGAACCGGTTGCGGGCAAGGTTACAAGTTTTAAGATCACGCCCGCTTCACCATCCGCGTGTGTGTAATTCTCATCCGTACGTCCGTGCGTCACCATGCTAGGTGCAGAAGACCTTGTCGCCGAGTAGCCAATGCTCGAATCGCTTCAAGCACACATGCATGCCCAATCTACAATGTTGCTCAAGCTCACATCACCATTGGCCCAATTGACGGCTCGTGGACGTGGTGTCATTGGAGACGGAGCTAATGACTCTGAAGCCGGGCGGTGGGTCGCATGACAACCGATTGGCAGCGGGGGAGCCGCAGCGCGCCCCGACATGCTAGGGCCAGCCCAAAGCTGCTCTGTAAGACCAAAATCCGCGAGTGACGAGAATGACTACCTCGATGCTTGAGCTACTGCGGAGAACAACGTGTGGTTACGAGGACGTTTGTTGTATATACTCTACACCGTTGTACTATGTAGTGATGAAGCCGACTAATGAGCGAAGACCTAGCGACTGAGGCATACGAGAACGAGTACAAGCCAAGCGAAGTACGAATACGAGCACATCGAGTGCGAGTACAAGCGAAGGCAAAGTACTTGTACGAGGACGACGACGCGATAGTACGAGCGACTACGAGGCGACCAGTAAGTGCTTGACACTATTACGAGTACCCGTAGGGTGTAAGTAACTTGGACAAAAGCCTACGTACCAACATAGCGCGATTGCGATTGTCGTTCGACGGGTGAGCCTAGTACATGGGCTTCTCCATGTGCATATAGACCCCAACGAACGACTACCTCAAGTAGTAGGATGACCGGCGTCTGCCGGCCCAAGAGGAGTACATTTGGATGACGTGTTTTGGAGCTCACACAGCCGTAGTTATCTTAGACAATGGCTATCGATGAACTACTGCTACCCGACAGTCCAATCGCTAATCTTGACTTCAATCCTTACCTCCCACGCGCTCGGAAACATGCCGAGGCCATCGACAAGGCGTTTCGTTTTCGTCGAGCCTTCCTGCTTAGTAGTCTCTACGATATGAAGCGCGTGCACGGTGATTAGGCATGTGGTGTTTGACGTGCTGCGGGCTCAACATTTTCAGTCCGCAGCGGAGCATTTGGGCTATGCGATTTTCGGCGACATGATGCGCAACTAAGAGCGTTGGATCTTCGAGGCGACAATCGCATAGACCAAGGCCACTGCCACTGCACGGGTGGCGGCGTCGCTCACAAGTCGCGGGCGTGGACACGGGCGCGGTGCGTGGCGGTCGGGGACGTGGCCAAGAAGGTGAGCACGACTGATGGTGTGGGGCGCCTTCCATCGGAGCTGCGGCGGCATTATGACCGCCGCACCACGGACCCTGGCATCTCAACGGCGGTATGAACGCCTCGTGTCCGGACCGGACCCCCTTACCCTACATCAGACTTCATTTAGACCTTCCTCGGTGCGGCGCTTCTCACAGCCACAGCCGAGTGCGGCTCAACCATCCGCATACATGCACATTGCGGTTCATCAACCCGCCTCCCGTACTTTTACATCACTGCGTCCGCCACTTGTTACTTCTCTACGGGTTACAACTGGTTCGCAACGACCGACATTCGCGCGTGTACGTTATGCGCGAGACCGGCGTTATTACGAGCGCGATGGGCGCGCGGGCCGGCCCACCTACCTCTCAACATTCCCCCGGAAACCCGTATTGATGCCCAAACTAAAATGTCCAGCAGTTACCGGTCAACTGCCGGCGACTTCACGGCCGCAGTCAAATATTTTGCCGGAATGGCCCGCCCTCCTATTCTTATCCCGTCCGTCAAACGTCGTCGCAATTAATATACGCGATTGACGAGCCCGAAGCTCTCGCCCCTTGGGCGGCCTCGCTCCGGGTCCGTGTACATGAGGCGTTCGGCTCAGACGAGCCGGGGCAGCGCACACTCGACCTCCTCTTCAGCTCACTCGCCTCCCAGGCTCTACGGAGCTACGCCGGCAAGCTGTCTCAGTTCGCCGAGTTCTGCCACGATTCGGGGAACATCGGCCCGTTGGAGGTGACTTCTACTGCCGTCGTTCGGCACGTCGCTTGGATCGGTGGGCGGGGCCACATTGGGGCTAAGTCGATGCAACCCTACCTGTCGGCAATCAACACGTTCTTCGAACTGCAGAACATCGACCCCATCGCCAAAGACACATTACATCTCACCGCCGCGCGTCGTGGCCCGATGCTCAGGCAACGCTGCATGACGGTTGTTGCTTTGCGCGTCCCATTGCCTGCAAGTGTCGCTTACTCTTTCGTTGAGTGTGCCGAGTTAATTGTTTATGTCCTTCCCCGAGTTCCAGTACGACTTCCGGGCCCGCGGTCGTCAACTTCATGTTTTTCGCCTGGGGGCTTATTCGTGTGTTGCTGCCGAGTACGGGACGTGCACGTCGACTCCTACAACATCACCTCCCTGCATGTATACCGCGAGAAGGGCCGGCGCGGCCCCGACGACCTACGCGTACTGCCCCTTCCCGTGTCGGAGCACCCCCGTGTCGCCCGTCTCCTGCACCACTTCATCGACCACGTCCAGTCTGCCCCCCAGCCCATGTGGCCGAGACTAACTTCTGGGCGGTCTATATTTCTGGGCGACCCGGAGACTAAATTCGTTTGTTTCGTTAATAACGCATTCGCATAGTGGGCTAGTCGCCTGCCATCTTGCAGTGACGCTCTGAAACCGTCATACTTTTAAGGAGTAATGATTGTTCTACCCGCTGTTCAAGGCACTGAGTGGGCAAGGCGCTCATAGTAGCAGGGTTTTCTAAAAGAATGCGGCTCTGTGCAAGTCCTAGACGTGAAGATGTGAAAGCAAATAGATATACAGATGATTCATACACTCACCATCACGGCTCAGCTTGGGCAGTTGCAGTATCAGCTGGGAAGGAACCAGGTACTCCCGTAACCAATATGTAGCCTATATATTCGATATGGATTCCATATATCCATAACGAATGCGATATCCGCTGCACAGCGATTTACAATCAATGATTAACTGTCAAACTTAAGCGCATCGTTATCGACGCCGCAGAGCACATCACTCATGTTGCACCGCCCCAGTTCGCTTCTTCAGCCTCACTACCATCGCCCAGCCAAGGCAGGTCCACGGTCAGCGTGGGCGCCGTCGTGAGCTTGGCCAGCCAGTTGTTGAGCTGCTCGGATGTCAACGGCGCCAGCCTCTGCAGGTGCAACCACGGATGGGGCAAACACCGCCACATGTGTCACTGTCACTTCAAAAAATAATGGAAGAATGTGTAGCAGCAGAAGAGGCATCTATACATGTATCTATGGGGAGCTGGGGGAAGGAGAGCACGCTCCGCTGGGTGCGCGCATGCTCCGCTTGTAACGGAGCGCGCACCTGCAGCATGCGAGAAACCCCCGCAGACGATTTGGCCAGCCCCTCTGCCTGCAGCTTCAGCCCCAGTGCAATGAGCGCGGCGGAAGCTTTCCGCCAATCCACTGACGGCCTTGACAAGGATCCTGGGCACACATCCCACACAGAGGGCGCAGTGAGCCGGTGCTGTGCAAGCGGGAGATCCCACTGCGGCCGCACGCATGGCTACCAAACATGTCAGAGGAGACAAAGCGTTGCCGGGCGAAAGGTAGAAAGAATGGGCTACCATGCAGCCGCTGAGCATGACACGAGGTGCCGTCCACGACGGGGTCATCAATGCGCTGTATGTATATATACCTTTGACCTGGATCTGGAAGACGTAGTCCGGGTGCATCCGCTTCAGCTTCAGCCCCTTCTCGTTCAGAATCCGGACCATGGTGGCGGTGGGGAGCCCGAGGGACACGTCCAGCCCCGCGGTTGGGTCGTACTTGCCCCAGGTGCACACGTGCATACCTGCCGAATTTGAAGGCGAACACGGACACACGCTCCATGAGTATGCAGATGGATGCACACTGGACAGAATGAGCACACGCGCATGCACATACACATCCACATGAAAGCAGGATCGTACTACTGTGCTACCACTTTATCCTTACACATATTAGATGCTTATATATGTTCAATCTAGACACAAGGATTATCCAGAAGCAAGGGGAGAAGCCTGATCTATCCGTGCACACATCTTTAGGCGTACCACAGCAGCAGCATGGCAGCAGTGCCACCCGCACCAGCGCACCTGCTATTTGCATGTCGGCGCGATCCATCCGAACGCTGCCATCCACGCCAACCTTCACCTGAGCATTGCGAGCCCACCATCAGCAACCGGCCATCAGGGTCCAGTGCAGCCAGCAGAGCCGACTGCATAGAAAGAGTCGGCACAGAGGCCTGCACGCACCCGCGACTGTGCGAGCCACGCGGGGACGATCTCGCTGCGGTTCGGATTCTTCTCCATCAGCTGCAACAAATTGTCCAGCAGTGCGCTGCGCCGCAGGCTCTGCAATCCAGCATCACGGGGCGGGTGTCAGTGAGACAGCACATATGCATTCACAGTACGGGGCTGAGCTCATCTGACAGCTTGCATGGATGATAAGGAGCAGGGGACTCACCAGCTTCAGCGGCTCCAGCTGGATGTCGTATGCGCTGCTGGGCACCAGGAGCCTGTGGTCCTCGCCTCGCTCCGGCGCGAGCTGGAGGTTCAAGTACGAGTCCGGATGCGCAGCATGGTGCCCCTCTTCGCCGGAGGGCACGGTGCTGCCGAGCAGGGGGCTGATGCGCGCCAGTGCTCGGCGGACGGGCGCGGGGGAGAGCGCCGCCGTTACGCGCGCGGGCTGCGCGAGCTCCAGCCCCCCGTCCTGCACGGCCACCGGAAGAACGGGTGTCAAGGGCGAAAACTCGTGGGGGCATGTAACTGGACGGACGGGGCCATAAACAGTGATCTGGTTTGCAACATCCAGTCACAGTATTCGCGCGGCTTTCTTTGATTACGCTTAAGTAGATGAATATACATCATCAGGGATTGGCGTTTCATGAGCTTTTTGCTGATGATAGGTATAGTTGATCTATCGTAACGAGTGGTAAGAACGATGGTATACAGCGAACCCAACGCATGGGTACAGCATATTGGCGGCCAATGTCACAGAAGGAGGGATGGCACACCAACTGGATGCATGACAAAGCGCACAGGACCAGCAGGCAGGATAATGCCCTCATCGCACTCCCAGCAGCGGATATGGACGGGCAGCTGTGCCGACTTGAGGGGTGACAGCCTCACCTCATGCACCCAGCCGAGCACATCCATCCTGAGGTTGTTCGACTCGATGGCAGCGGCTACTGGCCTGGATGCCTTTGGTTGCGCGCTCGTTGCGGCGGACGCGGCCCTTGCGTTTAGCGTCGCCAGCAGCAGCTGCACACCGTTGCCTGCATCTCGAGCCAGCTCTGGCACGCCCAACCACGCACCAATCACACGCCGACAACACCCCCAGCGTAGTCAGTGGAGCTGGACAACGCACACTGCGGAGGACAGTGATGGAGGCAAGGGGTTCGCAGTGTCGTCGGCGCACGCTCACATCCGTGCCGCACATACCTGCCATGGCGCGCTCGCTCGTGACGCGGCCGGACCCAGGAGGAGGCATACCCTCACCCTCTTCATCGCCTGCCTCTATCGTGCGCCCCGTGTCGGTGACCCCAAGGCAGCAGTGCACAGAGACCGGTCCTGCCAGGCGGGAACATGCGGGGCCATAATGGCTCAGTCATGCGGCTCAGCAGCGCAGAACTGGCCTCTTGCCGAATTTCAAGTGTGTGATACTCGCGTGGACTTTCTTCCTTCACGGCGCGTTGTCGGTGTTGGGGAGATACCTCCGAACAGGTCTGAGGCCTCCATGGGCAGCCAGATGGCACCCTCGTGCACGGCAGAGCGCCCCGCGTCCGTATCAGCCGTCAACCGGAAAACGACGGGGGCTTGCTCCGCACAAACCTCCATCGGCGACGCCGCATTCTCCGCCTTCCGTTTGATGGCGGCTAGCTGGTCCTTGGTGGATCCTGACAGGCCCACTGGCAGGCTGCTAATCCGTGATCGAGACAGTGCCACTGCGAGGAGGGACTGCGCGCGAGGCGACGCCTGTCAGAGCAACGGCCTCGCAACTGCAGGGATATGCTTCCTGGAATGCTCCTCTCAATCAAGAAATGCCAGTCACTGACACCACAAACCGCTACAAATAAATGAAGCAGACGCATAAACGTTATACATATTCATACATATATATATATCTTTATATATATGTATGTATACATGTATGTACACGTACATATGTATACACACACAGATACATATATATATGTATATATATATACAGATATATAAAGAGACAGACCCGCGGGGGGGGGGGGGGGGGGGGGGACAGGGTGCGTACCATGCTGCCACTTTTATCCATGGCTGGATCGATGATTAGTCCAGCTACCACAACCTCTTTCTTCCCTGCATTGTGAAGAGCACAATCACAGTAGCGTCTGAGACATACTTCCATTTCGGGCAGCTGGAGAGCGCTGTTGGCCATCCCTCAGTATGTGGGGCTTGGGAGTATGGGCGGGTAGCGTGAGGGCAGGGACTCCCTGTTGAGGGACAGAGGAAGAGCCCACCTGCGAATGCCATGCGAAACAGCCCATGGCGCAGTGCAACTTCGTCAATGGTCACGTACGTCCGCTGCTCTGCTGCAGGGGATGCACTCCTGGAGTCCCGGATGACAATTCCCTTCACCCTTATGGGAAATCGCAGCAGGCCACGCATTGCTTAGAGCATGTCTCCACCCGGCGGCACGTACGATAGGGGGTGGATGGGTGGGGTTGAGGGGGCTGCATGCATACTTTCAGGCTGGGGCGCCTCACCACTGCGGCGATATCCACGAAAACGACGCTGACTCTATGGAGACTTCCAGCCCTGTGCTGGCAGCAACAGCGGTGTGGTGAGAAATAGCGTCGGTGGAGAGGCTATGGGGATGTGCGTACAGCTGCGGTGATTGGGCGTGTTGCCACAGTCCGGCATAGGCATGAGCAGAGTCTTGGGGAAGGGGTGGAATGGAATGGAGGCAGGGGGAGGGGCGGGGGGGTGGGGGCACCTGGCCCGAGGAGAGCATTCGCTACCTTGCAGATGGCCTTCAGACCAGGCTGAGAGCAGCTGAGCATGGGGGCCAGGGCTGCCAGCCCGGCTGCCAGCGAGCACACCCAGCAGGGTCAGTTACGTTTGTGCCTTCACCTCCACACGTTATATTGCAAGCAACAGCAGCTTGCAATCATCCGTGTGCCCATGCATCCGACCGCGGAGCCCACTGCAGGACTGAAGCCCAGCGTACCCGTCGCAGAGACAGCCACCCCAATCCCCGTTACCATCGCTTGCAGTGGCTGCTTGCCGCCGCCGCCGCTCGCGGTGCGGACCGAAGAGGCGTTGCACTGCAACGTCCGTCTGTGCGAAGCACGCCCTGGTCTCTGCCTGCGGTGAGACATGGGAACCGGTGAGAAGGCCCTCTGCATCACGGGGGGAGAGCCGGCTAGGGGGGGGGGGGGGGGGGGGGCACTTCGACTACCAACACGCCCATCAGCGAGTCCACGTACGTGCGAATTGGTGGGTTTTCAGGGTGAACAGGGGCCTGTGTTTCCCACAGCAACTCCAGAACTTCGGTGCGAAACCTCTTTCCGCCCCTGGGTCCAAATAAGTGCCAGTGTCGCACTTCTCCCATCATTGAGCCCGGCGGCCGACTGACGTGCTGCCCACATACTGGACTCGAGTGGGGAGAAAATATCCCTAAGCCCGGCATACCTGCCACCACAGCGCCCACTGAAGCCCCCCCCAACAGGGAAAAACGCGCCGCGGAAGCCGGCCGAGCCGGCGACCATCCTCCGTCGCTGAGGATAACGTGTGCTGCTGGGAGTACAGGTACAGTGTTGATTTCTTCACGGCCTGGCGGTATCTCCCATGCGACTGCTAGAGCCTGTCGACAGGCGAGTCGAGTATACTACACTGCTTCGTGCGAGAGCGTGGCTCTGCACACTCAACTGGACCAGTGGCAGTGCTCGAAGGCGGAGTGGTGCACTGCTGTGCTGCGCCGACCCGTGATGACGCGATTTTGAACGACGTGATGCCGTCGAAACGACGCAAGCAAGCGGCGCGCCGCGGCTGTCGACGATATTTACACACTCGCAATAAATAAAGACACGAATCCTTGAATTGCTTTCTGATTGCCTTTTATTTTGGTTAAATAAATTACATCAGGGCTTTCACAGAAGCGCACTACAACAGAACTAACAGCAACTATTTTATTTTGGTGATTTCCGATATCGCCTGCTGCTGCTCGCTCATGTAGCTCGCTCGCTGTAGCGGCTCGCTCGCTAATTATTAATAATCCTTGAAGTGCTGGCGGTGATCGATATCGTCGCGGACCGAATTAGGATGTGCTGGTACATTAGCCGTCTTTACGGATGGACGAAACATTACGAAAAACATACGTATACGTAACGAAATCTAACCGTAGAGTTTCAATAGTAGTAAAATGCTAAATTACAGTAAAAAATAATCCTTACTGGTATTTCATGTATATTACAACATATGTATGCTGAGTATGGGAAAACTACTGGTGTGAATTACAAAAAGACCAGCAACAAATCCACCGCCGCTCAAAGCAGTAAGGATTACAAACTAACTAAATGTAACTCATGTGAATTACAAAAAGGATAGTATACTAACAAATCCACCGGGAAAAAAACCAATCCACCGCTGAAAGCAGTAGGTCGCTACTAAAAGATCATTTCAATCATGCATTCGAGTCTGGTTTTGCCAAAAAGGGTGCGGAGGCTTTTTTACACGGAAAAGCACCATTTTATGGCTAGGAAGGTTCAGCGAAAGGGGAGGGAATGTCGGAGGAGGAGCCCGCAGGGCGGAGGCGGAAAACGGGAGGGCGCTGCCGAAGGCAGCGAGCTGGAAGATGGCAGACGAGCTGCTGGTGGCTGTCCTAAGTAGCTCCCCGGCCGGGAGCGCAGGGCTCGCGGGCGATGGGGTAGCCCGTACCAAACCCCGATGGTAACGGCTTCAAACCACTACAGACCGTACGGGTCGCACTACGACAGCTATAGTCCGTTAGGAAACCCCATAAACACGTTTAGATCATTTCAATCATGCATTCGAGTCTGGTTTTGCCAGTTTACACGCGGTTCGTTTACGACTGCGAGCGTGGGCAGTCGGCAGGCGTGCCGACCAGACGAAGGTGGAAGATGTCTTGAGTTGTAGAGGGGTCTCGCGCCAAGAGGACCTCGATCGAGGCGCAGGCGCATCAGACGCGGGCGGGAGATGTTGACGCCGGCATGACATAGGCCGGACGTGTCGCGGAATTAAGGCGCCGTCTCCTGACGGCGCCCTATAGCATTGGTTGCGCGCCATGGTGGCGTGCGGCACGAGCCGGAACTGCAGGCCAGTAGAAGCAGCAGGGGTAGCAAAGCCCAAGTTGGCGACGAGCGCCCAGCAAAGCAGCGGCACAGGCACGAGTAGGACGAGTACAGCTGCGCGCACGAGCGCGCGAGCGCGCCGAGTACAGTCAGGTGAAGTACTGGTGCACTGTACCCGACGCGATGATAACTCGTACTGTTATACTCCATTTCCCTTTAGCCATAATGTTCTGCTATACTAGCAGGTATAACTCCCCGCAAAGGTAGTACGACTACGCATCCGCGGAGTCGCTGTACATATTAGTATTGCGGGCGTAAATATTAGTAGTATAAGGCCGAAGACTGTTCTGGAATTCTCTAGAGTTCTCTGACTCAAGCCTTACGTGGCTAACACAGCACGGGTATCCCATGACACCCGGCTAACATAGCACAGGTATGACTATGACCTCGGCGGGTATAAATACCGCCTCGGACAAGTCTACTAGGTAGAATTCAGAGACAGAACTATAACCCAGGAACCCCTGTAACCAGAAGAGATTGGCCATACTTTCTAAATCCTTCCGCTGCATCCTAAAGGGCCTAAAGAACAGGCTTAAGCTAGAGCCTAACACTTGGTTTCGGAGCTTAGACAGCGGTAAGCGACGTAAAGATGGCTACACCAGGAGAGACACCACCTGAGGACAGCGGAAGCTTTCCGGTAGCGGCCACTGCCGGCGAAGCACAGCCGATTCCGCTCGAAGGAGGTCAAGAGGGCACGCAACCGACCCTCGCAACTATGATGAGCATGCTTCAACGACTAGCCGACCGAGTCGAGACTATGTCGACGGAGCAAGCGAAGATGCAAGATGTAGCGCAAGCTACAACGGCGGCAACGGCGGAGATTCGCCGCTTGGACGAGTACGTGCGACAAGACTTCAGTCATTTCGACGACCGAGTGAACCGGAGCCGAGTTGTAGAGCAGCAGATGCGAGACCAGCTTCGTTCTGCCCGGACCAGCGACATGCCTGGGCTCATGCCGAGCGATGTGAAACCAGCGAAGATCGAGAAGCTGTCGACTACGAATATCGACGAGCTACGGAACTGGTTTCGTCATGCACGGGGCTACCTGAAATATCACAATGTAAACCCGGAGGAACCTCGTAGCGTGTACTGGGCATCTGGCTATTTTCACGGACCTGTATCCAAGTGGTGGTACGCGCAAGTGGCGAGTACGCACGACGAAATTGGCGGCGGTTTTACCGGTATTACGCACATGGAGGCGGCACTAATCACCGAATTCTGTGGACGTACACCGGCGAAGCAAGCTCGTATCAATCTGGATCGCGCGACACAGCGGACTACAGTACAGAAGTACGCGAATTATTTCCGCGAGCAACTACTGGAGTTACCCCATCGTCACGAGGAAGATAATGTACATGACTTCCAGCGCGGACTGAAACCCCATATTCGAAAGGAAGTTGCCCTGAAAAACCCTAAGACCCTGGCAGAAGTTGTACAGGCAGCTTTGGCTGTTGAAGCTGCGGAGCGGGAGACAGATGTGCACCGCGAGATCCGTCGCGAGCGCCTAAACATCATGGACGACGATGGCGACGACGACGAGCAGTACTACAGCAGTGCTGAGGGTGAGGCTACAGAACAAGAAGACGACCTGTTGATGGCGCGGCGATTGACCGAGGAGGAGTTTGAGAGATTTAAGAAGGAGGGACGCTGCTTTATCTGCAGGGCGAAAGGTCATGTTGCGTCCGCGTGCCCGAGCAAGAAGAAGAAGATTTCCGAGTATCGACCCATAAGACCCGGCCGGGAAACTAAGACGTGAGTCGGCCGCGCGCGGCGCGCGACAGGGTGAAGGACTGTCCCCTAAAACGGCTCGCGAGACTACAGAAGTACAGCTCTCGTATCCTCGAACGACACTGAGGCCTGATTTCCTCCACAAGGATTTCAGCGACTGGATGGTACATCGCGAATTATTTCACGAGTACACGAAGAAATACGGACCCTGCGACCTGGACGGAGCTTGCGATAATGACGGCCTGAATTCTCAAGTTTCTGGTAGTTTTTGCTGTCCGACGCGCCCATTTCAGGAACATGATCTCGGAGAATATCGGCGTATTTGGCTAAATGCCCCGTATGACCGAATTGAAGAATTTTTGGGCCACTACCTTCGACAGAAGTTATTGCATCCGCATCTACGAGCAATTATTGTGGTCCCAAAATGGTCGCGTAAGCCGTGGTTTAGACTACTTAGAAATTTTCGTCTGGTGGATGAGTTGCCAGCGGAGACTTCTGTGTTTACGTGTCCAACGAACGATGGCATAGAAGGTGCGAGACAGGATGTTGGCCCCACTCGATGGGCGACACAGATCTACGCTGACGATGGCGCCGGCGTACGGTTTCTACCGCAGCACCTGAGAACCCCACCGAAGCCTGAGTGGACGCACTCGAAGGTTCTAGTAACCGATGGAAGACGAGTGCTTCTGACTGTAGAAGACAGCGGACTGATTTGGTTTCCAGAAGGCAAGCGCGGCGACACGGACGCGACGCCGGAGACAACAGCAGTACGACGATTACTCGAGCAAACTGGGTACCGGGTACATGAGAGCAATCTACGGTACCTCGGCACTCAGCGGACGGGAGACAACCGGTGTCCTGTATACCTGTATCGCGCTCGTCGTAATACTGTACCCACGAAGACCCTTTGAACCGTGCACTATGGACAACCTGGAAGAAATTATTGGAGGCACGAAGTACGGGTTATCTGGAGACGGAGACAGTACGCTACCCACTACGGTACGAAAGCTTCGGCGAACAAATTGATGAATATGTCAACCGTTACGTCCGACTACCTGGCGAAGACTCCACATCGCGTTTGTGCAACGTAACTTCACCGAGTGGTACCCGACTGCTGACTATTACTGGCGAATTGCGAGGACGACACTGTAAAATACTGGTGGACTCTGGTGCAACCGAAAATTTTGCGAGTACCGAATGGGTACAATTGCATCAGTGCCCTACAGTATCCGGAGGAAAACACCGTATAAAACTGGCGAACGGCAGTATGAGTACCAGTACCAAACGGCTGAGGAGCGCAGTACTTACCGTAGGAGCTTTCGACTATAAATTGGACGCTATAGTTACAGACCTGGAGAAATTCGACATTATTCTCGGACAACCTTGGCTGGAAACAGTTAATCCTGACATTGACTGGACTGCTAAAATTATCAAACACCGGAAGACTGGACAACACATTGCTACAGCGGAACAGTATACAGTACCTACGACGGTTTACCATCTGGACGCGGCTAAGATGGCGAAGGAGCTGAGGAAGAGTCGCGGCGAGGAACTGTTTGCTGTTGCGGTACGCGAGGTGTTCGATGCGGTAGCTGAGCTGCGCACGGACCAGTCGACCGAGTGGACCGAGGAGCTCAAGGAGTCCCTTATGGAGTTTGCAGACATCATCGCGGAGCCTACTGACCTGCCACCGGAGCGCGAGTTCGACTTTGAGATCAACCTGGAAAGTGATGAACCCCCCAAGGAACGAACGTACCGTATGTCACCAGCGGAGTTGCAAGAGGTACGGTCACAACTGGAGGAATTGTTGGCAAAAGGGTGGATTCGTCCGTCCAAGTCAAACCACGGCGCCCCAATTTTATTTGTGCGTAAGAAAGACGGCACTCTGCGTATGTGTGTGGACTACCGTAAATTGAATGACCTTACGAAGAAAGACCGGACCCCGCTTCCTCGTATCGACGAATTATTGGACTCATTGCATGGTGCGACTATTTTCAGTACTCTGTACCTGTACAAAGGCTACCATCAAGTACGAATTAAACCGAAAGACATCCACAAAACAGCGTTCCGGACACACTATGGACTCTACGAGTACTGTGTGTTACCTTTCGGCTTGACAAACGCCCCAGCTGGATTCCAGACTATGATGAACCGTGTTTTGAGCCCATATCTCGGCAAATTCTGCGTGGTATACCTGGACGATGTGTTGATCTACAGCAAGACAGCTGAAGAGCATCTCGAGCACATCAGATTGGTGCTACGGGAGTTGCAACGACACCACTTGCATATCAAGATGTCGAAGTGTTCGTTCGGCAGTACTAGCGTGGAGTTTTCGGGCCATATCGTCGAAGCAGGACAGATCAAGATGGACCCCCGGAAGGTGG